>PVKA01039494.1:0-19453 GCA_004027165.1 Ctenomys sociabilis
CACACAAATATGTTGAACTACAAGAGACAAATCCTCCTTTACTGGACTAAGCAAATTGGGGTTTGTTTCTCTCATTTAACATGAAATTTATGGGAGAGCCTGTCCCAAGCAGTATAACTGTTAATTCTTTAGTTGGGAAGCCAGGCACCTTCTTTCTGTTCTACTATCTGCGGGGATGGGGGAGGTTTTATCAGGACTCGAACTCAGGACCTTAGGCTTGCCTGACAGGTGCTGTGCTACTGAGCTAAATCCATAGCCCTTACTTTTATCTTTATGTTTACTCCATCCTGATCACAGGCAGCTGCTGTATTTTCAGCCTTCTCCACCTGATTAGCAAGCAAGTCAGAGATAAGGGCTCTTCCCCTTAAATTAGCAAAGTTCAAGCTTCCCTGATTGCTTCAGAGGTTTCCTTCACATCTTATTGAACAAAACTGGGTTGCACCACAATTCTTAGACCAGTCTCTAATGAGAATATCCTGATTTAGATAAAATATAATTTTTTTTTTCTATGTATTTAGTAAAATACTGTGTCTCACTACACAGATTGAACTCATGTGATCCTCCTCTTTTCAGCCTCCCAAGTGCTGGGATTACAAACTTGCACTACCATGTCTGGTTTTGGTAGCCAGCTCAGCACGAGGCTGGCTCATCAGGGATCGAAGCCAGGTCCTTGCGCTTACCAGGCAGGCACTTAGACTGCTGAGCTATCTTCCCAGCCCCTTGGGTGGGCTTTGATGGCACCCTGGCTGACAGATCTGCATACATGATACATCCTGCTGTGTTTCTCCATGGAAACATGGCTCTGTGTAGTGGGAGAAACAGACTTGAAAGCTGTAGCATGAATATGGGATGTGGGCAGAGCATTGGCAGTCTGTACAGGGCCTTTAGGAGTCCATGTAGCAGATATACAATGGTGTGCATGTGTGTGTGTGGGGGGGTATATTTCCTTCCTAAAGTTATTTGCAAGTTTCAGTTCAAATTTAGGAGTACATGCCGGGCGTGGTGGCACATGCCTGTAATCACAACACTAGGGAGGCTGAGGCAGGAGGATTGTTGTGAGTTCGAGACCAGCCTGAGCTACAAAGTGAGCTTAAGGCCAGCCTGAACTGCACAGTGAGACCCTGTCTCAAAAAAGACAAAAAAAAAAAAAAAAATTTAGGAGTACAGGATAGGGGAGATAGCGCAGTGGCTTAAGTGTGTGCCTGGCAAATTCAGGACTACAGAGGGTTGAGTTTGTGTAAGTTTTAATCTTTTTGTTTCTCTTTTACATCAAACCCAGTGCCTCACACATTGCTGGCCAAGCACTGTACCACTGAAAAATGCCCTCCACCGTAATCATTTTTATTAAGATATAATTTGTATGTAATAAATTTGCCTATTTTAAACATATAAATTGATGTTTTATTTGGGTTTTTTTGGGTGTTTTTGAAATAGGTTCCGGCTTTGTAGTTCAGGCTGGCCTTGAACTCTCTATGTAGACCCAGCTGACCTTGAACTCATGGTGCTTCTCCTGTCTCAGCCTCCTGAGTGCTGGATTATAGGTCTGAGTCACCCTGCCTGTCCACTTGGTAAATTTTGACAAGTACATAACCCACGGCCAAAATGACGGCACCCAAATTTTCCATCACCCCAGAATGTCCCGTCAAGCTCTGTTAGGACTGCCTCAGTAGTGGCTACTGTTGGATTTGCCAGAGAGCTGCCAACCTGACTGTGTTGTTGTGACAGGACTTGGCTCCAGCCCACCCACTTACATTTATGTGTAAGTGGTATGTGCATGTTTTGGTTTTTATGAGATGCGCTCTCACTATATAGTTCAGACTGGCCTTGGTCTCTGGAGATAGCCAGGGCTAGCCTTGAACTTGCTGCAGCCCTCCTGCCTTAGCTGCCAACTGCTGGGATTACAAGCATGCATCATTTATTCTAACTCCCAACTGCTTTTAATAAATTTGTTATCTTTTTTTTTTTTTTTCTTTTTTGCAAAATAAAATTTCAGACCCAGGTGTGCCAGGGAGATGGCTCAGTGGAATAAGTGCTTCCCTGGCAAGCCCAAGGGCCTGAGTTCAATCCCCGGTTCCACCAAAAAAAAAAAAAATTCAGACCCGGGCATGGTGGTGTATGCCCATAATACCATTACTCAGGAGGTGGAAGGAGGAAGACCTTTGGAAGTTCCAGACCAGCATAGATTACAGGCCAAGCTGAACCACTTAGCAAGACCCTGTCTCAAAAAGATGAAAATAAATAAATTTTATTTTATTTATGAAGAAAATCTGTAAAATTTATTTTACTATTCTTACTATTAGAGGACTCAGATATGCTTCAGAAGATGTTCACTGCATACAGTGCTGGCCCCTAGGGAGGCTTTCACTCTAGGGAGGGCTGAGCCACAGATGGAGTCCGGGCGTGGTGGCGCACATCTGTAATCCAAACCCTGGGGAGAAAGAAAACAGGAGGATCTCTGTGAGTCCAAGCTGCGTAGTGAGACCCTGCACACACACACACAAAAGATGTTATTATAAACAGTCCGTGAAACTCAGTGTTGACTGAGCTCTGAAAATGTTCTTGAAGCCAAAGAGATGGCTTAGTGCCTGCCTGGCAAGTGTGAGGTCATGAGTTGGGATTCCAGTACCAAAAAGAAAACAATGTTCTTGAAGAATTTGCTTGCTCTTTATAGCACGACCTCATGTGAGGATGCATAGAAATTTCATTTTTGTCATGTATTGTATTTCTTCTGAATAACTGGTCTGTTGATGTGTGTGTTACAGCCAACCCTCTGTACACAGGTTGGATAATATCTGGTTCAACCAACCACAGACCGAAATATTCTGAAAAACCTTAATCTGTACTAAGTGCACTTTTTCTTGTTATTTCCTAAATAATGTAATGTAACTGTTTACCCAGAGTTTGCATGGTGTTATATAAGCATTCTAAAGATGATTTAACGTATACAGAAGGGGCCAGGCAGTGGCTCACACGGGAAATTGAGGCAGGTGGATCGCTTTGAGTTCAAGGTCAGCTGAGGCTGCATAATGAGTTCAAGATCAACCTAAACTGCACAGTGAGAGCCTGTCTTTATGGACAATCTGCACAAAAGGGCTCCCTAGTTCCTAGGAAGCACCGTGCTCTTTATATAAGCTCCTGTGGATTTACAGACCACCTCTGTGGGTGCCGTGCAACAGCGTTCCATGAGTTTACTCAAGAGACCTCGAGCACCAAAGCTTGGCTGTCAGGAATATCTCAGTGCACAGCTCAGACAAGTGCTTTGGTGGTGGGGGTGGAACTGGGATAGGTGGGTAAAGGAGGGACCAGGCAGTCCAAATGGTGCTGTCCTGCAACAGCCGTGTGTACCTGTGTGTGGAGCTCCAAGTATGTGGGAGGAGGCCTGGTGTCAGGCGGAGCCCCTGCCTGGGAAAAGGCTGGATCAGAAAGATGGCAGGACCTCAGCGTTCCAGGGCCAGGTGGGGGTTCGGGACTGCTTCTTATTTTTGTAAAAGACCCTTAGAGCAAAAAGAAATGCTAGGAGCAGAGGGAGGCTGATGGCAACCCGAGTGTCAGCCCTTGCTCTCTGAGACGATGCCTGAGAGCCACCCTAACTGGGACAGATGGTCTGGCGCAGAGCTTCTCCATACCCAGGTGGCCTCAGCTTTGGCCCTGGTGTGCAAAGCAGCAGGGTGGGGGACATGTGGCACCTCCTTGAAGAGAAAGAGGAGGCTACCCATAATGCCCTTCAAGGGCAGCCCCCTGTAGATAACAGGCTCCTGCCCCCCACAGTGCAGTGAGCTGGGGGTTGAACTGTTAGCACAGGGGCTTTCCAGGACTTTAAGACCCCAAGCCTTTACACCCTAGGGAATACTGGCCAGGACAAAGGAGATGACAGTGCCCCCACCCCTTTGATTTGAAACAGAATTGCCCAGATTGGGCTTGGACTTGCAGCCCCCCATCTCTGCCTCCCACACTGCACCAGCACACCAGCTGTAATGCCCTTCTTTTTTTCTTTTTGTGGAATCAGGGATTGAACTCAAGCCCTTGCGTTTGCTAAGCAAGCACTTATTCCACTGAGCTATCTCCCTGGTCCTTTTTGAACCTGATAAGGGGAAGCCCGACCCTACGCCCCAGACCTGACAGGGTCACACTCTACCCTTCTCCAGCTGTGCCTTCCCTCCAGCTGCCTTCAGGCCAGGAAGTCCTGTCTAGTCAGGAGACCCTCAGGCATCCAATTGTTCTGTAAGCTTCCAACTCTCTGAATTGGAGGGCACAGGGTCTGGGGGTATGTACTGGGATAGGTCAAAGGTAAGGACCTAGGCTGGTTCCCTGCAGGCAGTCAGGGAAAAAGGAGGTCTCACACATCTGGGTGGAGCTGTTGTTGCTCAGGGTCTATCAAGGGCCCCTCTAGCAGCAGCCTCCTCAGGCTGTCCCAGGACCAGAAAGGGGAAAGAGGAGGCCAAGTGAGAGAGCTTGGCTGCTGCCTGGTGCAACCTGCAAACCCTGCCTTCCTGTCTGTACTGGGTCACCAATCGTTTCCCTAACGATCAATAAGAGACCATGATGGGGCTTTGTATTGCACCTGAGACCAGAGCTCCAAGTAGCTCCCAAGTTCATTCTTCTGGCTTACATATTGCCTAATCAAATGCCCCTCTGGATCATGAGTCTACCTAGGAAGTCCTCTTCACTTCAAAAATTATTTTTAAATCCTCACTTTTTTTAGTACTTTTGTGGTTTCATTTTTTTTTATTCATAACACTAGTTAATCTTGGTTTGGTGTTTTTTTTTTTTTTAATGTATTTGATACAAGGTCTCACTACGCAGCTCAGACTTAGTGATTTTCCTGTTTTCAGCCTCCCCAGTACTAGGTTTACAGACATGCCCTTGGCTCAATGCCCCTGTGGATGGGGCCAGCTCAGCATATGGTGCTGGGGATCAAAGCCAGGATGAAGAGAAAAAAACAAAAACAAAGTCATAAAAAAAAATAATAAAAATGATACAGAATTTCTCACTATGCAGCTCAGACTCATATTGATCCTCCTGCTTTCAGCCTCCCCAGTGCTGGGATTACAGGCATGTGCCATCATGCCCAGTCTTGGTCTTCGGCTCAGCCTGCCCTGGGGACAGGGCTGGCATGGCATGTGGTACTGGATCAAACTGTGGTCCCTGAACTTACCTAAGCTTGCTTAAGCAGGTGCTTTATTCTCACTGGCCCCAATAGAGAATTTCAAAACAATAGAAAATTAAAGTGGCTTCAATTTTACAGATTTTAAAATTTGATCTATCTGAATTTGTTTTGTTATGATGAATAATATAAGGGCCCAACTTCCGTTTGAAATGTGGTTCTCAAGTTTTTTTTTTTTTTAACAACATCATCTATTTCCTCATGGTTTGCAAATGCAGTGTACATCCTAGGCTAAAGTCCTACTAGGTATTTAGATCTCTATTTTTTTGGCTGAACTAGGGATTGAACCCAGGTACTTGCACTTGCCAGGCAAGCTCTTATTCTACTGAGCCATCTCTCTGGCCCTCTCAGATCTCTATCTGGACTTCCAGTCCTGGTCCACTGTTCTGGGTGTCCAGTTGTACATAAAACTGTACTCTATAATACTGTTCCAAATTTTAGATCCCTCTCATTTGCTTAGTGGTATGCACTTTGGATTCTACATACAGTAACATCTTGGATTGCAAGTAACTTGTTCTGGGAGAAAAAGGAGTGAACATTTCTAATCAATTTTACATTGACACATGAGCAGTGCCTCATAACAGGTGCAGTATGTGCTGCTGAATGTCACAGGATCTCAGAGAGCCAATGGCTCTCCGGCTCTTGTTTGCTGGCTCGCTTACTCAGGGGTTGTGACTGATCACCTCCCAGCTGCAAGGGTGTGTGGAGGAGACTGCACCTGCAGAGGAGGAGGGGCAGAAGGCACGGAAACACCTTGCTTCACATACAGTTAGGGAGGTGTCTTAGTTATTTCTCTCGTTGTAAAAAGAAAATACCTGACACAAATACAGAGTTTTCTTTATTTAACTCAGTCTGTAGATGTTTCAATCCATAGTCAGCTGGCTTCAAGTTGGGGTGGCATGACAGAGGGGAACCAGGTGAGAAACAGTCCATGGTATGGCAGGGCAGGCAGAAGGTAGCAAGCTGCAAACAGCAGCAGCTGCGGCAGCAGTCCTCTCTCTGCCCCTTGTCCTCCATCCAGGCTGCCTGTTCTTTTGGGTGGTACCATCCACACTCTGCAAAAGTGCCCTTAATCCAGCATCACTATCCAGATCCTGCCAGTTCAAGAAAGGCCCATTTATAAGCGCATAAGCCTTCAGGGGACATCTGGACACAAGCCGTATCAGCAGACACATGAAATGTGGGAAATGGTGCAAAATTTTATAGAAAATAACCACCAAATAGGGCTGTTGCAGCAGGAGCAGTGACTCTGTTTACCAACAGTACCATGTCCCATTCCATGTTCAGTGTTCTGATTCCACTTTTCCCCGCACTTTGGGGGCCTGACCTCAGTGGTGCTGTCATTTTGCTGTATCTGTGACCCTCTTATTTTGTATTTTGAGACAGTCTTGCTAAGTTGTTCAGACTGGCCTTGGACTTGTAATGAGGCTCCTGCATCGGCTGACCTGGCTGCATGCACGATGATGCCCAGCCTGTTCCTGAATGATGTTTTTGCTGATGTGGTAGATAACTTAATCAACTCACTTATTTGTTGATTAGTTTTTCCAGTGGTTCTCACTGCTCTGCCCAGGCTGGTTCAGATGCTGAGACTCCCCTAACCCTTCCCCTTTGGCCTTTCCATGTAGCTGAGGCTGCAGGCTCTTGCCACTTTGCCCAACTAGCTGTTTTCTCTCCTTCCCTCCCTCTTTCCTTTCTTCTTACACCCCATCTCTCCTTCTCTCCCTTCTTTCCTTACTTTCCTTGTCCTGGGGACTGAGTCTAAAGCCTTGACACAGAGCCACACCCCCACCCCACCCCCTCTTTTGGTTTTGCTGTGCAGTTCAGACCTCACTTTGTAGCCCAGGCTGGCCTTGAATTTAGAGTGATCCTCCTGCCTCCCACATGCTGGAATTACAGGAGTGTGCCACCACACCTGGCTGCTTAGCTCTCTTAAGCCACATCATGGCTCCCCTCTTTTTTGGTGGGGTCTGAAACCTAAGGAATTATATAACTCCCTTCTGCCAGGGGTGAAGGCACAAATACCTCCCACCATTGAGAAGCACGGATGTGGGTTCTGTAGCACAGCAGGGAGACTGTGGCCATGGTGCGGGGAGGTGCCTGCCCAGACAGCTCCGCCTTGCACTGTCTGGGCCCTGGTTGCTTAGCCAAGTATCTGAGGACCACAGATCACCAGCAAGAGGAGCACAGTGGTTTCCTATCATCCGGGATAAGAAAATCTACAGCAAAATGTAATTAGAAAGTTTAGTAAGGATACTGGATACAGAGCATCTATGTATTAACAGCACGAAATAAAAACATGATTTATTTTAGCATCAAAATATCAGGTGACAGCTCAGTGGTCTAAGAGCCTGCCCGGCAAATGCAACAGCCCAGGTTCCATCTCCAGCACCACATGTCATGTAGGCCCCTGAGCTGTGCAGGCCACTGAAATCGGGTGTGGTAGGGCACGCCTATTATCCCAGTGCTGGAGAGACTGAGACAAGAGGATCACTGTGAGTCTGAGCTGCATAGTGAGACCCTGGACCAAATAAGTAAGTAAACAAAGGATTTTTAAAACTTAGGTGCCTGAGGGCTGGGGAGATGGCTCAGTAGAATAAATGCTTCCCTGGCAAGAGCAAGGGCCAGAGTTCAATCCCCAGTTCTGCAAAAAAAAAAAAAAAAAAAAAAAAAAAAAGTCAGGTGCCTGGGCCAGGGAGATAGCTCAGTAGACTAAGTGCTTGCCTGGCAAGTACAAGGGCCTGCTTTCAATTCCTGGTTCTGCAACAACAAAAAATCAGGTGACTGCTATAGGAATAAATCTAAAAAAAAATGTATAAGACGTTTCTGTGAAAAATGATAAAGCAGTTGAGAGAACTGAGAAATATAAACATATGGGAAGATATGCTATATTTGTAGTTTAGAAGACCTGATGTCATGAAAATAGTGAGGGTATTTGTTTTGTTTTTGTTATGGTACCAGGGATTAAACTCAGGACTTTGCAGTTGCCAAGCAAGCACTTATGCCACTGAGCTACCTCCCCAGTTGCCACTATGAAAATGATGGTGATCCCCAAATTAGTCTACAGATCCAATGCAGTTTCAGTCACAGTCCCTGTTATGTTCATTTAAGAAAACAAAAAGATGACTTGAAAATGGGTACAGAGATGGCTAGTCCTGGTGTCTTGAGTGATTCCCGGGGCCCAGCAAAGGGACAAAGTTTCCAGAGCCCTGAAGACAGGGGGTAACACACCAAAATATGGACTCATTTTCCACTCCACCTTCATTGGCCGAGCAGCTGCCAAGAACAAAGGCTGCATTTCCCGATGGCTGGCAAACAAGTGCAGTACTGCCTCCAGAATTGATTGCTTCTCTGAGGTACCCACCAGTGTGTTTGGGGAGAAGCTTCAGGAACAAGTTGAGGAGTGCCTGTCCTTCTATGAGAGTGGAGAGATTCCACAGAAGAATCTGGATGTTATAAAGGAGGCAATGGTTCAGGCAGAGGAAGCTGCTGCTGAAATCACCAAGCTAGAGAAACAGGAGAAGAAGTGCTTTGAGGAAGGAAAAGAAACAGCTGGCTGCACTGACTGCTCTGGCATCTTCAGAAAACAGTAGTACTCCAGAGGAAAATGAGGAGACACAAGAAAAACCCAAAAAGAAAAAAAAAAAACCTCGAGGAGGTGCCTCAGGAGAACAGAGTGGATAGTCCACCAGTCTCTATTTCCAAACCCAAGAAAAAGAAATCTTTTTTCTAAGGAAGAGTTGATTAGTAGTGACCTAGAAGAGACAGTTGGTTGTAGCCCAAAAAGAAGAAATCTTCACCCAAGGAGGAAACAGTGAACCAGAAGAGACAACCAGAAATGTCCTCAAGAAAAAAAGAAAAATTTCTTCTAAGGAAGAGCCAGTCAGCAGTGGGTCTGAGGAAGCTGTTGCCAGCAAGGGCAGTATCAAGAAAAAAAAAGAAAAAG
Source organism: Ctenomys sociabilis (assembly GCA_004027165.1). Classification (NCBI taxonomy): domain Eukaryota; kingdom Metazoa; phylum Chordata; class Mammalia; order Rodentia; family Ctenomyidae; genus Ctenomys; species Ctenomys sociabilis. The sequence continues at coordinate 9,108 of PVKA01039494.1, forward strand.
CTTCAAAGAACATCCCAGGAGGATTAGAATGGACATTCCCTGGGGGCAGGCGTGGGGAATGCCCCAAGGTGACGTTTCCCATCCCTTGCCCTAAATGCCAGTGAATAAAAACAAATCCACAAAAAAAAAAAAAAAGAAAAGAAAGAAAATGTGTACAGAAACAAGATATGTTGGCTCATGCCTGTAATCCCAGCACTTGGGAGGCTGAGGCAGAAGGATCGTTTTGAGTTTCAGGCCAGCCTGGGCTACATGGTGAGTTGAATGCAGCCTGGACCACATAAGAGACCCTGTCTCAAAAAGATAAATAAATAAACTAAGTAAGTAAGTAAGGACCCCATACGTGTAGACACTGGACCTATACAAAGATGACACTGTGGTTTGATAGGGAAGGACAGCCCTTTCCATAAATAGAGCCAGAGCAGCCGGGAATGTCCTTAGGGGAGGAGACAGGAGGGACATGCTACCTGGTAGCGTCAGTTTCCAGGTAGAGCAGGGAAAAATATAAAAGGAGATTCAAAAGACTTTTCTAAGAAATTAACATTTTTTTTTTTTTTTTTTTTTTTTTTTTTGTCTTTTGGGTGCAGGATCTTGCTACGGATTTCAGGCTGGCCTCCAGCTCACTTTGTAGCCCAGGGTGGTCTTGAACTTGCAGGGATCCTTTTGCAGTGATCCTCTTGAGTGCTGGGATTACAGGCATGTGCCACCATGCCCAGCTAAAATTTATTTGCATTAAAAGGCTTATATTAGAATTATAAAGTGGAGGGTGAGGTCTGGGATATAGCCCAGTGGTATAAGTGACTGCCTGGCAAGTGCAAGGTCCTGAGTTAGATTCGTGCTACCAAAGATCCCACAAAAATAAAAGTAAATTCAAATAACTTTATACAAAATAAAAATAAAGTGGAGAGGGAATGTAGCTTAGTGGCAGAACACTTGCTTACCAAGGGCAAGGCCATGAGCTTTACCCCCCGCATGGACAAAAACATACAGGATAGAAAACAATTACTTAAACGAACATCCCAGTAGAAAAACAGACTTGATATTGAAACAAGAACAAATAATGACAGAAGAGATCCCTGTGACTTGTAAATACACACAGGGTCCAACCTTATTAGTCATCAAGACAATGGTAATTAAATTACAGGGCAGTGCCACTTTAAGGATCATAACTAGCGTAACAGCCAGTGCTAGTGTTGGTGAAGTGAGCGTGAGGCTTTCACACTGGTTGAGGGTGTGTAAAGGGGGCAGAACCGCCATGCAGAGTGGCTGGGTGCTGTCTGCTGGGACTGCACATGCACAAACCGAGGAGCCAGCCACCCGCCCTAGGTCTGGGCAGCAGAACTCCTTGCACGTGGGCACAAGAACCATCCTTAGCATCTGATGTGCATAGTAGCATTGTTAGTAACGGCCCGTCCTGATTGTGTCCTCTCATGTCCTCTTGTCTCCGTCACCTATACAATAAGGTGTATGTGGCATGTTCTAACAATGAAATGCTGTAGGACTTAGCAACGAAAAGACTGCAGCTATTTGCAACACCATGGCTAATGCTCACAAACATAATGTGGATCAAAAGAAGAATAAATGCCATGTGATTCCATTTGTAGTAAATTCAAAGCTGGCATGGGGTTGTACATGCGTACTCCTAACTGCTCATGGGAGAATCGCTGGAGCCCAGGAGTTCATGACCAGGCTGGGCAACATAGCAAGATTCTTGATTCCCTGTACTCTGGAAAATAAAAGATTTTTTTTCCAGGTGCGGTGGTGCACACCTGTAATGCCAGCACTCAGGAGACTGAAGCAGGAGGAGTGCTGTGACTTTGAGGCCAGCCTGAGCTACAAGGTAAGTTTAAGGCCAGCGTGAACTGCATGACAAAATTCTGTCTCAGAGACAAAAGAAGAAGGAGGAGGAAGGAGAGGAGGAAGAGGTGGTGGAGGAGGAGACGAAGAAGAAACGAAGAAGAAGACAAAGAAAGAAGAAGAAGAGGAGGAGGAGGAAAGCATGATTCTATCTTATAAAACTAAAAATCCAAAATGATCAAAACTCATATTTGAGATTCATACTTAGGTGGCTGAACTGTAAAGAACAGCAGAGACGTGATTTCCACATATGAGGAGACGAGGCTGTGATCTGAGGAGAAGGGTGAGAGAGGTCTGGCTTCTGCTGCGCTGGACCCCTGTGTTAACTTTGTATCATTTGTTAAACTATACACAAGTTCCATTTTGTGCATTTCTGCACTTTTAGCTACTGTATTGTATCACAGAACAAAAAGGAACATGTGCATTTAAAAAAGAACCAAAGTGAAGCTTCTAGGTGTGAAAAAAATGAGACTATTAAAGTGAAAAACTCAGTGGATCCTCTTTAGCTTCCTTTTTTTCTTTTTTGATGCTAGGAATCGAACTCAGGGCCTCACACAGGCCAGGCAGGCACTGGGCTGCTGAGCTACACCCCCAGCCCTGGGCTTCCTTTTCCTTCCTCAGCTATCTGGGAATAACACAGTCCAGAGGCCGCAGGCTGGGGGCAGGGAGAAAAAGGAGCAGAACTGTGGTGCCCTTCTGGGGTAGAAGGGACATCAGGAGGGGCTGGGCCCCCACAGCAATGGTCTTCGTGGTAGGAGCCAGGCCAGCTGTGGTGCAGGAGGGGCAGCTGTCAGAGCCCCACAGGTGTCAGAGGGTGTCCTGGAGGCGCCTGGAGGGGCTGTGCATAGAAGGGCTGGCAGGTCCGCATCCCCAAGAGTGTCAGCCTCTTTGTGCTGTGTGTGGGTGTCAAATGCCTAGAGGATGGAGAGGTCATCTGTGCACAAGAGCTGGCAGTTCCAGATGTTGAGCCCAAGCAAGGTGAGGAGTTATCAGTTGAGCTGAGGGAAGTGGTTCTGGTTCAGATGTTGGAATGCCATGGGGCAGGGCTGCTTTTTGAGCACCTTGTAGTTGAGGCTGGTCTTGGACTCATTGTGTGTCCAGCACTGGCAGCCTGAGAACTCAAAGGGACCCAGTACGGAGCACAGAGTCCAAACAGTATCTGCCTGGAGACTCATTATACACAGGGGCATTAGCCAAGCTCAGACATCTGCTGAGGGTGTCGGAGGCCCCATTCCCCACAGACCAAGAAGGCAGAAATCAGAAGAGTGAAAACTAGAGTGCACCATGATTTGAGGTGCAAATTGTAGGTGGCAGTGTAAGTTCATAGTTTGTTAGAGGACACAAATGTACTGTAAGCTTCGGGTTCCTAAGCTCTGAGTAGTGAAAGGGTCTGGAAGCAGCAGCGCACCCTCAGCAATGACAGCTGGAGCCCAAAACTGGGTTTCTAAAGAAAGGTCACCTCAAGGAGCTGGGGCTCCTTGGAAAAATGGCCCACTCCAGAGCAGGATCGGAACAAGCACCGGACCTGTGTATACTGTGGCAAACGCTAAAGGACAGTTCCAAGGACCTTGGGAGAGTGTCAAAAGAACCCACAAGCCAGTGAGCAGGGACCATGCTTGGCAATCTAGGACAATTTGAGCATCATAATAAATTGTGACAACAAAAGTGTGATTTATTAAATAAAATAGAAACCCATTACTCTCTAAAGATATAAATGACACACACCAGACTCTAGACTGATGAGGTGTATTCCCATAACTTCAGTGTACCTATCCACAAAATATCCACCACTAGGTGTTGTGGTTTGTGTCTAGCTGTCCCCCAAAACATCGTGCAGTCACTGGGGTGCAACTCTAGAGTTTTTGTTTAATTCATGATCCAATGCTGGGACTACGGGTCTGAGCACTGCTGGGATTGAAGGTGTGAGAGCTACACCCGCCCTGGGGCAGACTGCCTGAAGGCAACATAAGGAAATGAGAGAGGCTCGCCTCTGGCCCTGCTGTGTTGCACCTCCCTTTTGCCTTCAGTCTTTGTCTTTTCTACTGCCATTCACTGTTGCCCTCTGCCCTGTGCCTCTCTGCCTTGGAGCCAGCTGAATATGCACTGAAGCCTGCACAAACTGTGAGCTACAGTCCCTCACCCATCGCCTGGGCCACCTCCTGGACTGGTTATTTACACAGCAGATCTGATCTCAGGCTCTGCTTTCTGGGCAAGCAGAAAGTCCAGGCCAAGACCAGGTCAGAGGGCCCTGGCAAGCAGCCCTGGGGGATGAAATCACTCCCTGCGCTCCTTGGCAGCGAGGACACCACTGCCATTGGTGAGTGGCATGGTGAGAGCTCAGCGCGCTGCCGCTTTCACAGCTGAGACCTCCCAGCAGTGGAGAAGGAAGGGTAGCAGGGCAGGCACCAGGGTGCGCAGTGGGATTCTCGGTAATGATGTGGATTGCACAGTCAGCTGGCTTCTGTTGCCTGCATTAGAAGTTTGGAAAAAGAAGGGGTCGGGGAGATGGCTCAGTGGAATAAGTGCTTCCCTGGCAAGTGCAAGGGCCTGAGTTTAATCCCTGGTTCTGCCAAAGAAGTTTGCAAGAAGAAAAGGAGGGGCTGTGGACCAGAGCAGGCCTGGAACCCCTGGCCTCCCAGCTGCTAAAAGCCACCCCTGATCTCCTACAGCCAAAAGGGGGCGCTGCGCTGGAAGCAAAGCCCAGAGTCTCAGAGGATGTCAATGGCACAGTGCTCTGCTGTCCCCAGGCCTGGGTGGGGAAGGTGGGGCCCAGAGACGCCTAATTCTCTTGCAGCTTTCCCACACTTGTAGGGGGCAGTCCCCCCTTTGTTAGAAGGCCCCAAATAAGCGAGATGCCTCCCGACATGCTTCTTCTTCTTCTTTTTTTTTTTTTCTGGAACCAGGGATTGAACTCAAGCCCTTGTGCTTGCCAGGGAAGCGCTTATTCCACATGCTTCTTGATGCTTGCTCTGAGATACATGTAACATGGCCACCCTAAATAACTCAGCGTTGGCAAATACATGCACACCGCTCACACCCTGGCTGCCATCCATCTCTAGGGCTTCTTTAGCTTCCCAAACCAGAGCTCTGCCACCCCTCCGTCCCTGCTCCCCAGGCCCTAGCCACCACCATTCTGTTTACTTCTCTTTTATTATTTTGCTTTTCTTCTTTAACTCCTTCTTCGTCTCCCCCACACAAACGCCATTAAGGCCTGGTGTCAGCTGGGCCTGTGCCTACACCATAAGGTAAGTGACAGCCCCTGCTGTGAGAAGCACCCGACCTCCCCAAGGGCTCCAGTGTCTTCCGGGAGCCAGAGCATGGTCTCTGCAGGCTTGAGCCCAACGGTGACTAGGCCAGAAGGCCCACAGTCTGTCACAGGTGGTAAGACCTACACCCTGGAGAGACAAGCTGGTGGCACATGTTGGAAAGGTGTGATTTTATACGTCAGGGATTAAGTAAGATACATGATTTCAATTAATTTTACCTCTTTTCATTTTTTTTTTTCTTTTGTTGTTGTTGTTAGAGCGGCTAGAAACTTGTAGACATGGTTGTGTGGTTCGTAGTCTATTTCTGTTGGGCAGAACCACCTTACAGAAAATACAGTGGCAATGCCAGAAAAGTCTGAGTAAAGCATCCAGGGAGGGAGGGGGTTGGAAGGCTCATAGGAGGAGAGAAGAAGAACGGATCTGTGAGGGGAGACAGCTGTGCCATCCTTTAGGCGGCCTTAGAGGACATTTCCTTTCCTAAAGCAACCCCAGTGGAGTGGAACAGGGACACTGGCTTTGGGGATGACCTAAGTGGTGGCTTCTGGCAGTGGTGCCCACCGGGATGGCTGAATTCCTGAACAGCAGGGGTGAGGTGGTGGTACCTCGGTGCTGGAGGCAAAGCTCATGTGGTGGCCTCAGTGGGTGACAAGACCTCATGAGAAGACCTAGGTGTTCCCAAGAGGGAGGAGACAGTAGCCAGTGTTGAGTCAATGTTGTTCACACAATGGAGAAAGAGAGAGGAAGAGGGAGGGGAAAGGGTAGGGGAGAGGGAGGGTGTCCCCACACTGCGATGGCTGCACCATAATGAGAGGTCTTGAGACCCTGCACATTTCCAGATCTGAATCACTTCTCAGACCCATCCAATGACAGAGATGCCAGATTCCCTTGAGAAAAGGAGCCTGTTAAGCAGCAAGGGTATACATGGCACATATTTCCTAAATCCTTCCTTAAATGTTCCTGTAGCTCTTTAGCGTGCAAAGCATGTAGGCTGAAGAAAGGGAGGCTGCCAGCTCACTTGAGGGAGCTGGGCTGTTAAACACAGGTCAGTGCTGAAACTGATAGCAAAAGACTCAGGTGCTTTTTTAAGATGGAGTACATGGAAGCAGGGTAATCCGTGAAGCGCTGCTCAGAGCTTTTTCTCTTGTTGGCTCCAGTACCCTGCAGATCCACCTTATGGTCATTTTCTTGGTTCTTGGTTGCACAGTTAGGATGGACACAGAGTTGGCAGAACCCTCCCCTCTGCCCCAGCATGTGACCTGTAGGCCATTTCTATATAGGATGACCAAACTGTGAAAACTGCCTCCTGTTACTAGTCAAGATGGCAAACCAGCAGCCATGGATTCTGGGGAGAACTTCAGGAACCAGGGCTACCTCGGTGGATTTAGGATCTCCACGACTTCTTAGCTCCCCAGTGTGGCCCCTGGGGACACGGACGCTCCCTAGTGAGTGATAGGAGGTTCCCTGAGTCCCACTGCCTTAGCCGCTCTGCTGGCTCTGTCTACCCAGGGTGCAGGACTCTCAGCTTGGCAGACTGAGCTCTTAAATTCTTATTAGAAGAAAAGATTTAAAGCAATTTGAAGCCTCACGAAAAGAACACAAAGCTGTCCCCAGTGTAGCTGCAACTCTGTGCAACTCATTACAATGTTATCTACAGAGAACTTGATTTGAGGTGTGTGTGTGTGTGTGTGTGTGTGTGTGTGTGTGTGTGTGTGTGACTAAGGACTGAATCCAGCCCTTTGCAATGAGCTACATTCCCAAGCTCTTTAATTTTTAAGTTTTGAGATAGGGTCTCACTATACTGTGAAATGGCTCATGGTTCAATCACATTCGAAGTCCTGCAAAGTGATGGTGTCACACACCTGGAGGGGAGGCTGCACATTTTGAGTGTGATTTACACCCAGGCCCTGTCAGCCTGCCCTGCCACTCACCCCACCCAACCTGGTGGCTCTAGGGTCTCCAGAGGAATGCACGATAAACCGGGTCAGAGGTTCGCAGCACTGCCATGCCTTCTGCCGCTGAGAACAGCTTACATTTGAAGTGCCGTTCCTGGTGTGCCATTGGGCCCTCCACAAGACCTTGTTCTCAAGCCCAGGGCATCAAGTGATTCTGTGGCCAGAACTGCCCACCGGAAGTGAAGCAGTGTTTGTTCTGCTAAGTAAGACATTAGGTGAGAAGCCAACCACCCAGCCACCCACTGTGTAGAGGAAGTGGGAGGCACAGGGGCGGTGGCACAGTCTCCTCAGTCACCTGCCTGTTTGCCCAGGGCCTCACACCTGTGACTTGTTTGGTTGCTGTGATGCTCTGGTGAGCTCCAGAAGCAGACCGTTGCTAAGCCCAGTGGGTGGAAGGGAAGGAGGAATCTTTTCTGCAGGTGCAGCCATCGCAGTGTGGGGACAGCACTCACACCAGATGCAGTGGTGGCCCAGGGTGGATGAAGGGACAGCAGGGAGAGGCAGGAGCAGATGAGGGCAGGAGCAGAGGATGTGGGGCACCCAGGGGTGGCAGGGAAGCACGGGGACCTTCCTGGCCTGTGGCACTGCTCACTTAAGAGCATCGTGGGAAAGAGGTACCCAACGGCCTCTGTTGGATAAGACCGCCTGTTGGGTGGCTCTCAGCCAGGTGGCCAGGATGGTGCCACGGGGACCCATGAGCAGCCATGGAGGGCTGGGGGAGGGGAGCTCATATCCAGGGATTCACTCTCATTTCTAGTGACAACAGGAAATGGCAAATGCAGCCACCATGGCCTGGCAAGTGCAGGTAATAAGGTGCTCAGAAACATGGGGTTGAAGTTTTGGGTCAGGCATGAGGGTGAAGAGATGGATGATGGGACAGGAGGTCACTTAAGTTCTTCCATGCACTCCAGGCAATGAGCTTTTGGGGGAGATGGGATCGTGGTGGCAGATTCCGTGTCGTGGCAGGCATGCTACAGCAGAGCTCTGGGCGAGTGAGGGTGGAGGTTCACAGGCCTCCTCTGGGCACCATCTCAGGTCTTCTAGGCCACCTCTGCGCCACCATGGCTGAGCTCTCTGCAGTCAGCACCGTGCTCAGAAAACGGAGTTTCTGTCCCCTGCCACACTCTGAGGTGATGTTAGAAGACACTGTTCATGAATGTGTCTGCCTGTCCATCCTCCAACAAATGTTTCTGCGAGGCATCCTGGACTCCAGAAGATCTTCATGGAATCCACTTAGTCCCTGGCTATGGTGTCCTCTGTACCCCTGGGTTCCTGGTCCAGGCCTCTGGCTGTGCTCAACAAGGGTTTCAGGTTAAGGCAAAGGACAAACCAGTGAGGATCCAGTTGCCAAGTTTGTGACTTCAAGGGCTTAGAAGTTTCTAGGTCCGGTGGCCTTCTAGCCTGTGTCTAAGGATGCACCATCACCCTGGTACAGCAAGCTTTGTTTGGGCTTCTGTTACAGACCCAACCAACTTCTAGGCCCTTTCCATTCACTCCAAGTTCCTTCTTACAACAGACGACCTGCAACATGGGTGTCACCCTAAGGCGGACACCAAGGGTCCAGAGGTCAGGACACCCACCCAGAGTTACAAGTCTGTAGTTAGCATAACCCTGAGCCCAGAGTTAGCGCAAGCTGCTCTGACTCAGGAAACTCTGTCCTGGTGCTCTCTGTGACATTAACTTCCCCACGTAAAAAATCAACAGAAGAGGAGGAACGATGAATGCTGCCTTATGACAGCTTCCTTATGGAGCATCACGTTGGCCCAGACCTGTGTCTCGCCCACCCTGATCGGCCCTCCCAAGGACCCGCACTTTTGCTTCTATTTGCTAGGACTGGCCTCAGTTCAGCGGCTTAGCCAGCTGGGATGACCTTGTAAAGGGCTTTACTCTCCTATGGTTCCTTCCTTGTGGAAGCAAATTAATGACACTGACTTTGTAGGCTGTCTCCATGGAGTCAGTCTCCATGGCAATGGTTTGGGATTATTGTCAGGAATTCTTAGGGTTGCACATGTGGCCGCCCCCGAAAAAGCACAGAGTAGAAATATTTTGGTTGTCTTTCTTTTGTTTTTCTTGAACCCTAGAAATGTCTCTTTGACTTTTTTTTGTTTTGTTTTTGTCTTTTTGAGACAGGGTCTCACTATGCAGTTCAGGCTGGCCTTAAGCTCACTTTGTAGCTCAGGCTGGGCTCGAACTCACAACAATCCTCCTGCCTCAGCCTCCCAAGTGCTGGGATTACAGGTATGCGCCACCAGGCCCAGCATCTCTTTGACTTTTATTGGACTTATAATTGCTAGACTGAGAAACAAGACCCAAAAGAAGCCCACATCCAATTTCTGAAAATTGTGAACATGACTTTATTTGGGGAAGGTTCTTTGTAGATGTGATTAGATTAAGTATCTGGGTCTTGGGGTAACCCCGGCCCTACATTTCAGTAGCAGACATCCTAAGGGCAGAAGGAAGCCAATGGCAGACACCTATAATCTAAGACTACGGGCTCCCACCTAAGCAAGATGTCATTTGACAAGATTGCATCCCCCCGAAAGAGTCAAAGGAATAATACTTCAATGTAAAAAATGGAGATTCGCTTCAGGTGACCAGTTTAGATATTCTTAACTTTTTGGTTTTTATTTGTGCATTTGAGAATCTTTCTATGCAGTCTCTGCCACGTTCAAACTCACTGTACAGCCCAGGCTGGTCTCAGATTCAGTCTTCCTGCCTCAGCCTCCTGAGTGCCAGGATTGCAGGTGTGCTCCACCATGCCTGGTCTGAACTAGACTATTTAAAGTGCCAAATGAAATTCCTTTGTGTTCCTGTAAAGACCACTGAAGTGGGCTCTTCACATTTCAGAAGGTAAGTGCAGAATAGACATATGGAGTTTTACAATCCTGACAGGCTTCTAAAATACAAACAGGAGAAAATAAGGTAGTAAACCTAGGATATATTTCAGAAAGTCTCTAAAAAGAAATTCTGTTTCTAGGAGCTGGATGGCCTGACAAAACTAGGTACTAACTGGTTTTTTTCCTGGACTGTGGTAAATCATTTACTTACGAGGATGATTTAGTATAGCAGGGACCACACCCTCTTCGGAGACTGCACCCCCCACCTCCCTTCCCATCCCACTCTTCCTTGGTGGGGGTGTGGTGAGGGAGTGAGGGAGTATTACTGGGAACCAAGACACTGTATACTGCTGCTTTCTGGGGTATACCTGTGCCCCCAACCTTGGGACCCTCTGTCTCATTTTTTTTTTTTTTTTTTTTTTTTTTTTTTTTTTTTT
>PVKA01039495.1:0-19462 GCA_004027165.1 Ctenomys sociabilis
TAATATTGTTTTCCATGCTTTGCCTTTGAGCCTATGAATATCCTTTTGAGTTAAGTGTGTTTCTTGTATACATCATATTGTTGGATTTTGTTTCCTAATCCACTGTGCCAGTCTATTTCTCTTAATTGGAGAATTGAGTCCATTTGCATTGATGGTTATAATTGAAATGTGCTGACTTATGTTTGTCATGATATTTACCTGGTGTTGTTTACTCCTTTGTAACGTGTGTTTAATTGTCTGTTCTGTTTAGTAGGTTCCTCCCATTCTCATTCATGGAGTTCTGGTCATTGTGGTCTCTCTCTACAACATCTTTCAGCAGCCTGTGAAGAGATGGCGTTGTCATCATGAAATTCTCTAGCTGTTCTTTGTCCTGGAAGTATTTCACTTCTCCATCAAACTTCAAAGAGAGTTTTGCAGGGTATAATATTCTGGGCTGGAATTTGTTTTCATGTAAGACTTGAAGAACTCTGCTCCATGCTCTCCTTGCCTTCATGGTTTATGTAGAGAAGTCAGCTGTAATTCTGATGCATTTTCCTTTGAATGTGTGCTGCTTCTTCTCTATTATTTTTCTGTTGGATTTCTGGGATTTTAACTATTATATGTCTCAGTGTGTTTTTACTTGGGTTGAAGTTATTTGGTGTTCTGTATGCTTCAATTTCCTGAATGTTTGATTGTTTCCTCATATTTGGGAAGTTTTCTGCAATAACTTCTCCCCAAATTCTTTTTATGTCATTTGTATTGACTCCTTCATTCTCACTGTTACCAATTATTCTCACATTGCTCATTCTAGCATCATCTTGCAGGTGATAGATTATTTTTTTCCTGCATTCTCATTGTTCTTAAGAAATCCTTTCTCACATTTTCACTAGCTGCACCGGCATCTTCAAGATCTGAAACTCTCTCTTCGCTTTCACTCAAATGGTTTGGAAGACTCATGATTGATATTTTTAGTTCTTCTATATCTCTTTGACTCTGTTGCATACATTCTGTTTCTTTTCTGTATTGCTCATTCAAGGAATCCATCATATTTCTGATCTCCTCAATTTTCTTATCCATGTCTTCTTTAAAGGTGGTTATTAATTCTTTTTCTGCTGTGTTTCTTCCAAGTTGGGTTTCCTCTGTATATTTCCGGACTTGTTTCTGTATTTCAGATGCTATGATTTCAAAGAATTCTTTTTTGATTTCAGCACTTATTTCTGCTTTGAGTTCCTTATGACCTTTCTGCTGTTGTGTCTTTGCTTTAGATGCTGTTAATTCATACGTTTCAGCTGGAATAGTGCTCTCTGCACTTGTTCTGGGTGAGCATTGTTTTTCCACCCAATGTTTCTGGAATTGATTCTTTGTTTCAGATACTATGTATTCAGATATTTCTTTTTTATTTGAGGAATTACTTCTCGTGTGTTTTCCTTTATACCTTTCTGCTATTGTTTCTTTTCTTCTGTATCTGTTCATTCATTTCAGCTGAGCTAGTGTCCTCTGCCCTTATTGGTTGGCTCGAGGCCTGGGAAATCATTTTTCCCCTTGTCTTTGTCATTTTTCATTTTGTGTAGCACTGCCCTCTAACCGTTCATGTAGGTCTTTGGTGCAGCTATAACCTTAGTGTGTTATGAGATTCAGGTGCCAGTCTATTAAGTTTGAGATTATCCAGTTATGCCTGACCTGGATCTAGCTGTCACGTTCAGTTCCCTTTTGCTGCATCTCCTGTGTTTCCTCTCTGTTGGTTCACTGGTCAGGTGAGCATGAACCAAACTGGGATGCAGAGCGAGGAGTGGAAATTCCCACTATCTTGGCTGGCTTTAGGGTAAGTATCTGGAAAGTTGCTGGAGTCAGCCCTCCTGTCTCAGGCAGGTCCCTGTCTAGGTAAGTGGGCCTGGGTTTTAGTGGGTCTGTTGAGCTCCCAAAAGAAGAGTGGATGTTTTTATTCACTGGGTAGGCTGTGCTGGGTCAGTCAACCTGTGCTGGGTCTGGGGCTACAGGCTGGAAACCGAGAATGCGGAGAAAGTCCCTCCGGTGTGATGGGCCTGGAGTTCTACACTTACTGAACTTTGATGCCCAGGGAGTCGGGGAAATTCTCACTCACTCAGAGTGCTTTAGGACAGGGGATCCTTGGAGTTGTTGATGAGTGGGTCTTGAGGTTTCAGGGCGGTCAGTGGCTTAGAGGGCTTGGGGATGGGGATCTGGGTAGTGCACATGGAAAGAAGCCATAGCCTCTCCCTCAGGCTCACCACACAATCACTGATCTGGGAAGTCTATTGAATAGTGCTAATTCTCACTCACTCGGATGGCTTGCAGTGGGATCCAGGAGGCTGCTGGTGTCAGTCACTGTCTCAGGACGGTCTCTTGGGCTGGATGGGCATGGTCAAGATGCAGTATTGAAAATTTAAATGTATAAATCTTTTCCTTCTTTTGTTAGATTGATTACTAAGTTTTTCATTTATTGGATGCTATTGTAAAGGTTGTAGTTTCTCTAATTTTTCTCTTACTAAGTTTGCTGTTTGTGTATAGGAATGCTACTGATTTTTGTGTGCAGACTTTATGTCCAGCTAAATTATTAAATTTGCTTATTAATTCTAGAAGTCTTATAGTGGAGTTTTTGGGGTTTGCTATATAAAGTATCATGTCATATTCAAATAATGATAATTTAACTTCTTCCTTTCCCTCCTTATCTCTGTATTTCCCTCTCTGGCTTAATTCCTCTAGCTAACATTTCCAGAACTAAATTGAGTAAAAGTAATAAGGGTGGGCATCTTTGTCTTGTTCCTTATTTTAAAGTGAAAGTTTATTTATTTATTTATTTTTTTGGTGGAACTGGGGATTGAACTCAGGCCCTTGTGCTTGCCAGGGAAGCACTTATTCTACTGAGCCATCTCCCCAGTCCTTGTCTATTGGTTTATTGTAGATGACTTTTATCAGATTGAGGTATAAACCATCTATTCTAATTATCTGTAGAATTTTTTTTTTACCATGAATTAGTGTTGAACTTTATCAGAAGATTTTTTGCACCTATTGAGATGATCATGTGATTTTTTGTCTTTCAATCTGTTGATATTGTGTATTACATTTCTCGATTTGTGTATATTGAACCATCCCTGCATTCCTTGGATGAATCCCATTTGCTCATGTTGTATAATCTTATTGATGATTCACTATATTCTGTTTGCTAGTATCTAATTGAGGATTTTCACATTTATGTTCACAAAGGAGATTGGCCTGTACTTCTCTTTTTTGGTTGGGCCTTTCTTTGCTTTTGGTATCATGGATAATACTTACCTTTAAGAATGAATTAGGGAGCATTTCTTCCCTTTCAATATCATTAATTTCAGTAGTGGCATTAAATGTTCTCTAAATTTCTCATAGAATTTGGCAGTGAATCCACCAGGACTTTGGCTTTCCTTTGTTTTTAATAGAATTCTTAATTTCATTAATGGATATTTGATTATTCTGAATTTTTATATCATTTTGATATAGATTTAGTTATTCATTCATTTTTAAGTATCTGTCCATTTTTTCCTGTTTTGATTCTATGACAGTAAGGACTTTCAATGTAGGTATAGATGATCTTCTGAACTTCCACAGTTCTGTAGTGATTTCGTTGTTTTCATTCCTCATTCAGTAAATTCATGCATTTTCTTTCCTTCTTTTGCATTAGGCTGGCTAAGGGTTTATCAATTTTATTCTTTCAAAGAACTAACTCTTTTCATGTGATTGTAGATATTGTTTAAGTTCTTCATTTCGTCTGTGGCTCATTTGCTGTTCAGCAGAATAATTTAATTTCAATATGTTTATGCAACTTTTGCAGTTTCTTTTGTCATTTATTTCCAGTTTCATTGCACTTTCATCAGATTAAATTCATGGGATAATTTCAATTCCTTTGCATTTACTTAACATGCTACTTAAGCATATCAGCTAGTGTGTGCTCTATTTTAGAGAAAGACTCATGTGTAGCTAAGAAGAGTGTGTATTCTGATGTTGTTGGGTGGAACTGTCTGTAAAGGTCTGCTAAGTCCATTTATTCATGGATTTGTTCAGGTCTGTTCTTTTGCTGATTTTTTGTAAAGTATATCTGTCTCTTTGTGATGATTGTGTGCTAAGGTCCCCCACTATAACTACATTATTGCTTCTTTGATTTTTCATATCTCCTAATATTTGTGTTATATAATTGGGTGCTCCTATATTTGGTGCATGCATATTTATGATTGTTGTATCTTCCTCTTGAATTTTTCTCCTAATATGCATGCAGTGAACTTTTTGTCTTTTCATTATTCTTACTTTAAAGTTCAATTTATCTGAAAAAAGAATAACTACCCCTGCTTTTTTTTAGAGTTGCTATCTCTATTACTTCTTCAGATAGTCTTTTTAAGTCATTTATATTGACTGCTCCTTTTTCATTGACATCTATCAATGTTATGGTGCTTTTCTTTGCATTGTCCTGCAGCTGTTGAATTATTTTTCCTGGTTCCTTGTTATTTTTAAAAAATCCTTCCATTCATGATTACTAACCATTATCATGACTTCAAGTGCTGAAAAATCTTTCTTCAGTTTTGTTCAATTCATTTTACCATCTTTCAATTAAATTTTTAATTTCCCGGTTATCTTTTTGATCCTGTACCATGTGTTGTAATTCTTTCCTATATTGGCCATTCAAGATTTCCAAAATTTTCCTGTGGTCTTTTTTTTTTTTAATTTACATCTGCTTTACCTACGTGAACAATTATTTCAATATGAAGGCCAGCCAGATAGCTCAACAGATTAAAGTGTCTACTTAGACAGACACAGGCCAGGGTCCAATCCCCTGAATGCCTTGCCAGCCATGCCCCCAGAGCACACTGAGATGCCAACTGAGACTGGGCATGGAGGTGCATGCCTGCAATCCTAGTGCTTGGGAGGCTGAAAACAAGAGAATCACCATGAGTCTGATCTTTGCAGTGAGGCCCTCTAAACCCTGTACTAAATACAGAAAAAAAAATCCATTATGGTTATTGTTTTTACCTGAGAGATTATTTCTGATTTCATTTTCTCTATAACCTCATGTATTTGTTTCTTCACTTTACTTGCTACCTTTTCAGAAATTTCAAGTGTGTGTCTTCCAATATCTTCTATGTCAGTATCTCCTGGACATTATTTTGGTGGGCTGGAAGTCTGCAGTTGAATTTTACTACTTTGTTTCATCATTTTCTGTTTCAAACATTAGTTCTTTTCTTTTTTAATAAAAACAACTCATTTATTGGCTTTAAATAAAGTCAAAACAATCTGAACAAATGTTTTACAAATACTCCCAGGACAAACCACTTAAATGACTTACGTTTTTTACATATCATCGTAATCGCCATTGCCTCACTTCCCTGCTGTTTGAATTCATTGATCATTTCTAGTTGGAGACACTTTGTAGCAGGGTAATGTTATCTCCTTTCAGCATGATCTAACCCAGTTGTTTTCTTGACTGTTTTAGAATGAATTTCTTCTGCATCATCTAATACAAGTTTCATGTACTCATCAAAACCAATAATACAGCCCTCTATCTGCATCCACTTGTTCATACAACCATACCTGGATCCAGTAACTATTCTGCAAGTATCTGAAGATGAGGTTGATGGGCTGCACCAATACCTTCTGCACTTTCTGGCTCTGACCCTGCTATGCCATGGCAGAGCCCAACAAAGACCACACCAGCCACCATGCTTCCTTTTGCTGTTTTTTTGTTTTATTTTCTGTGATGAATCATGTGAGTTTTTGTAATTTTTAGCTATATTACTTGTATGAAGGCCTTTCCAGGAAATGTCTGTACTTTAGGGCTGTCTTCTGTGTATAGGAGATTCTTGATTTGTGTCTAGCCAAAGATCCTACTTTCCCAATTAATTGAGAGTAGCATGTTGCTAAGTTTCTGGTTCAGTCCCCAGTCTTTCGATGTAGAGCTACGGTGGTGTTATTATTCCAGAGATACTCAGTTTTGTTACAAAAGGTAACAACTGATTACAACAGATATGGCACCTTAGTTAAAATACTAAAATTATCAGTAAAAACAGCATTGAACATATTTTAGAAAAACTGACATACTGTGGTAACTTTTGATTTTGTACTTTAGACAATAGAAGCAAAGTCTGTATTTATATAAGAGAATTGATCATATATTAGGAGATTATACGCAAAGCGTTTCCCACCCACCCCATTTTTTGTGGTACTGGGGATTGAACTCAGTATCTTGCACTTGCCAGGCAAGCACTTATTCTACTGAACTATCTCCTCAGCCCAGTGTTTCCCCTTTGTAGTGTACTTCTAACTGGTTGTAAACTTAGTACACCCAGCTGAATTAAACTAGAATGGTACAGGGTAGAAGAGGTCCACCTAAGATTGTTGCCAGCAGCATAAAAGCAGAACAGGATAAGCTGCTAAAACATTGTTAGATACACTGTTCAGAGAAGCTTTTGGAGCTATTGGAAGTTGCTAGTTCTCTTGGGCTATTCTGCTTGTCATACTGGCTTTCCCAGTGAACCTTGGAGGAGCTGTGGTCCTCATCTTGAGCAACACCTCCTGGCTCTGGAGGGGAACATGTTGCACAGCCCAATCTCATGGACAAGCTTGTGTGCTGGCTTTCCTGATGAGAGCTCAGCTTTCCTCATCACTGGAGGAGCTGGGTACCTCACTGTTGCTAAGGATGGCAACGGTAACTTTGGGGGAGCTCTAGTGTTTACCTTGAGCATTGCTTCCTAGCTCCAGTTCAGATCTCTCAACCTGTTAGCACAGATCTTTCATCCTGCTGGCATAGACTTTCCAGCTTCCATTACTGAACTTTGGACCTTTCCAACACAGACCTGTGAAGCAGGCTTGCATGAGACCTTGTTGTGGGCTCTAGGCCTGTAGGTGGATTTGAAGGGGAGACATTGTTATGAGCCCTAGGTTTTCATCTGGACTTATGCAGGACATTAGGATCTGGGCGTCAATTGGAGTCTTTAGCATTTAGTTTGTAGACTGATTTCCTACATTTGTTGTGTATGATTCTTGGGTGATTCCTTTGAAAGTAATATCATAAAATGTCCTGTACTATATCGTTTGCCATGCAAAAGACTGCAAACCATGATACCCTTCGTAGAGTGAATTTACCCTGTGGTGGGAACTTTAAGGAGGATGGTATATAATGTAAAGATAACTGGAAAAAAAGTAGAAGTCAAACTGGAGGACAATTTATGGTCACACAAAATTTAAGAAACTAGAGAATGGAATAGAAAAGAAAGAGTGAAGGATTTGAAGGAATATGTGAAGTTGGTCTCTGGGTTTGGGCAATGGGATTAGAACAAGAAAAAGAAAAATGAAAAAAATTAAGAAAAAAGAAAAGGAAAAGGAAAATACAGTAAGATAAAAACAAAGATAAAACATCATAAATTAGAATGAAATAATACATATTTTTAAGAAGAAGGGCAGGTGGTCTTACCTACCTATTTCTACTCCTTGTTATTTGTCCCTAAGTACAATGCTAGTTCACCTAATGTACCACCTGTTGGCTCATAGTTTGGACTTTTCCATCTTTCTTTTCTTGCCTGCCCATAGTGTATGTCCTTCGCTGGGCATTACTGTATGGTTACAGTTTCCCTGGTGGCCTAGTCCTGCAGTATTGCAGGAAGGGCCATGTTCCTGAATTCCTCTGGCTGGGTAGGTTGCTGAGTCCCAGGTGCTTCCCGTGCTCCTAAAACTCTTAATTTCCTGAGTGATAGTGGTGCCTTGTGCATCTTTTGTTCCAATGTTTGGTCTTTGACCCTGGTTTATAACAAAGAGCTTTTAAATCCTTTGGAATTTCCAGGGTTATAGGATTGTCTTTCATTCTAATGAGATGATTCCTGGTGATCTTGTGGGTCAAAGCTAGAAACTGGAAAACAGAAATGTAAGTGATTTCCTGAGTACTGTAAGCTGTACTAGACATTATTACATTGAAACTTTCAAAAATACTCACCCTAATCCAATAGGAAAGGGAAAAAGGCTGGAGACTGAGTTAATAATTTATCACATGTACATTGTGGCACCTCCATAAAAATCCCTAAAGTACATAGTTCAGAGTTCCTGTGTTGGTGTACATACATACATGCCAGGATAGTGGTGTAACTCATGAGGATAGAAATTTCTATACTCAACCTTCTGCATCTTTCTCAATGTACTTCTTTTGCAATGCACTTCCTTCTCTAGCTATTCATATTTTCTTCTCTCTCTCTGTCTCTCTCTGTATCTCTCTGTCTCTCTCTCTGCCCCTCTCTCTCTCCCTCTCTGTCTCTCCCCCCTCTCTGTCTCTCCCTCTCTATCTTTCCCTCTCTGTCTTTGTCTCTCCCTCTCTCTATCTTTCCCTCTCTGTCTTTGTCTCTCCCTCTCTCTCTCTATCTCTCCCTCTCTGTCTTTGTCTCCCTCTCTCTCTCTGTCTCTCTCTCTCTCTCTCTCTCTCTCTCTCTCTCTCTCTCTCTCTCTCCCTCTCTGTCTTTGTCTCTCCCTCTCTCTCTCTATCTCTCCCTCTCTGTCTTTGTCTCCCTCTCTCTCTCTGTCTGTCTCTCTCTCTCTCTCTCTCTCTCTCTCTCTCTCTCTGTCTCTCTCTCTCTCTCTGTTCTGTCTATTGAACCTAGATATTTGTACTGAGCTATATACAGCTATTTTTAAGACAGGGTCTTGTTAAGTCACTAAATTGCCTAGGCTGGGCTTGAACTCCACATTTTCTTGTCTCAGCCTTCCAGAGTGTTGGGATTACAGTCCTGGATCACCACAGCAAGCTCTGACTGTTCTTCTATATACTGTATGACAGCCTTGCTAATAACTAAGGAAATGTAAGCAGTTCCCTGAGTAATGTGAGACAAAGTAGCAAATTATACAACCTAGAAGGATCTGTAAAAGTAGCAAAGTTGAACAAAAGTATGGCTAACCTAAGCAGGGTACCCACTATTTATGATCATTATGATGCGAAGTAAAGACAGACTTGTGAAACTGAGCCTCTAACCTGTGGAGTCTGCATTAACTGTCAGAATTCAATTATAGGACACTTAGTGTCCAGAGAATTGGATTGGTATGGGAAAAGTCTTCACATATTTATTGTTAGAAATGAAGTCTAAGGGTAAAAAGTGATTTTTGTCCTTTTTATGAGTGAG
Source organism: Ctenomys sociabilis (assembly GCA_004027165.1). NCBI lineage: Eukaryota > Metazoa > Chordata > Mammalia > Rodentia > Ctenomyidae > Ctenomys > Ctenomys sociabilis. Next base: position 9,114 of record PVKA01039495.1, read on the forward strand.
AATTTATTCTAAAGAGAAGATAAACTTGACGAAACAAATGATATTGGGTGCCCATTGGGATATAATTGTGCAGCATGTGTGTGTATGTGTGTTTCTGCACACCTTTTCATGTCTCATCCTCTCAGAGCATAAGGACCACAGGTATGTATCACCACACCCTCTTCCCTTGTATTTTATTAGTTACCCTTCAGTAGCACCACATGTTATCCAGAATTATCTAAAAATATTTTACTGTATTTCTTACAATCTCCTAGGAGTATGCTTAATTATACAATCAACGAGTGTAAGAAATGTATTTGTCTCCTTTTCACTTACCAGTGGATTGGAGGATGAAATTTAAGTTTCCTCTAATACTTATAACATACTGAACAGAAAAAACACAGCTTCTGGAGACAGCCAGATCTAGTAACATTAGACATTGAGATAATGAAGTGCTAGATCTTTAACTTTGGATAACTCACATTTTGCTATTATGTATGAATAACTTTATTTCTCCAGAAGAGCCTGAAATTCAAATATTTTGCCTTACTATCAGAATGTGAATTCTTAACTTTAAAGCACTTTTACTTTGCTAATATACTGTCATAGTAGTGTCAACAGACTTGTTAAAACATCTGGATGTATTCTATTGCAATAAGTTATGCATAGTCCCTGTTTAACCATGCAAAGAAATCTTAATAACCAATGTGAAAAATTATACTTGTTCAGTTACCATTAGAAATTGCTACTAAAACATTAAAGTTCCACTTTCTGTCAGCTACAGCTGTATAGAAAAATAAAATATAGTAAAATTAATATTTATTAAATACATTAAGGTTGTAATTGTTGGACATGGAGATTTAAAGTGTTTCATTTCTTTGTGAACTTACCAAAATCAGTTTGAGCAGAGCTAGCTTCTTCCTATTCACTGAATAATTTGCCTTATGTTACAAGCACCTTTTCTGTCCCTTGCCAAGTTGTCATACTCCTTTCTAAGTTGGAATACACATCCACCATTTTGTGTTTTGCACTAGCACTCTTGTAAAATATCTGGGGAAGATCCCTAAATGCATTTTGCCAGCATCATTTCCTTGGGGGCCATATTCATTCTCATCACATCTGTTGTCCTCATTTGTAAGTTTGGTATAGTTACCTTTACTAACTCTCTTGAGAATGCAGACAGCCTCAAATACCCTCAACATGCCCTAGTTAGCTTTTGTAATATTCTGTGAACAATTGTTCCATCTATGTTTGATATCAACAATAACTGCTAGGTTTACCACTTTCTGTTTTCTTGTTTCTTTTCATCTTTCTTGTCAAATTCCCTTTTTAGCACATGCATGATTATATGCCCTATGGTTTTGTTATTGGGAAAGGAATCGGCAACATAAAGAACAACTTTGTTGTCCTTGCATGAAATGTATAACAAGCTGGGCACGGTGGCGCAGGCCTGTAATCCCAGCACTCAGGAGGCTGAGGCAGGAGGACTGTTGTGAGTTCGAGACCAGCCTGAGCTATAAAATGAGCTTAAGGCCAGCCAGAACTGCATAGTGAGACCCTGTCTCAAAAAGACAAAAAAAAAAAAAAAAAAAAGAAAGAAAGAAGAAAAAAAGAAATGTATAACAGATGCACAGTTACTAGTCACAAAAGGCTTTGAAAGAAGTGATATGATTGGCCAATGCTTGTGATGTGCATCTTCTATGATTTGTAGATCAAAGAACTATAGCCAAGTTTTTACTTTATGTGATATATCATGGGGGCTGAAATTTTAATTATGTCATTAAGGTATTGATATTATTTAACAAAACTGTGGTATCCAAAATTCTTGAATATCAAAATTGTTCAAACCAAGTACTCCATATAATGAAATGATGAGAATCTATAGCTTTTCTCACACAACTGTGTATAAAGTAGTATTTCTCCAGAGTTACTGTCAGAATTCAATTTGTACAAATAACTTAGGACTTACGATATTCCACTAAAACACATACACAAGTGTTGCTCATTAAAAGGAAGATGGCTTGAGTTTATGATTAAGATTTTCTCTCCATGTGACTCTCCCCAGGCACACTATAGAACTTCGATCTCTTTCTGCTGTGGCTCCATAATCTCCTAGTTTAGAAAATTGGGAGCTCACCTGAGTGTCATGATGTTGCAGTACAGGTTCTCCTATGTCCTGAGTCTTCACTGACCTTGATAGCCTGGGGCCAAAATGTTGGCTGGCCTTGTGGCTCTTCTATTTCTCCAACTTTGATCTGTGAACTTAGGTTGTTAGCCATCCAGAAGAAAAGCTGATTAGTATCCTGCAGCATATGCCATTCACTTTGCCTTATCTGACTCAATTGATTTTAGATGTTGTTGTACGTTTCCTTTTGTATTTCTGCTTTACGCTTGTTGTACTAGGGAGACTATACGATATTTACACATGTGTGTCTGGTTTATTTCACTTATGAGTATATGTTCAAGTGGCATCCACTTCAGTATAAATGCTTCAAACTTATCATTCTTAATAGCTGAGTAATACTCCATTATATAGAAGAGCAAACTGGTCAAGCATTGGCCGTGACTCATCCACATAGATGACACAGACAAAGGATCTACAGAATAATGTACAGGACTACAAGATAAACCCTGAGGGGACTTCACTGACCTCATAAGAAACATAAAGTACATGTGTTGGTATATAAGTCTTGCTCTATCTAGGTCTTAACCATCCAGCAGAAAAGTATAAAAATAAAGTATTCATCAAGGGCCATAATATTAAGCTGAGCTGTAAATGGCTATGGTCAACAACATCTTCCGATAACTCACTATTGTTGTGGAATGCTGGACTGTGTTCGATTGTGTTGTCAAGTTCAAGCACCTGTTAGTTGAATGACAATGGAGTGCCCATCTTTGACAGGTGTAGACAAAAGAAGGGGTATAGAAAGGGAAAATCATGATGTGTGTGTATTAACAGTACAGTTGGGATAGATAACGCTGTGCTTCTACATAATCCTATGAGAGGCAAGATTTGCACTAATGGTGGTTGGACAGGATATTATGTTGGCTTCTAGTACCATAGACAACCACTAGGAAAATAACAAGGTAGAAAGTATTAATTATTGAATATTTGATGTAATTCAGATATAAAAAATAAGATACGCAAACAGCTACACTCTCTTTTTTAATGATAAGAGACATACGGTATAATAATGTCTGTAAGTATGATTAAGGTTTTTACCTGCAAATGAGCAGGGGAAAGTGCTAGGCTGGAGGCCTGCTGATGGAAAGATTGTGCTGGACCTATAAGGATTCTTTTGAGAAAAATGGCTGATTATAATTGTGACCTGCAGAAGACCCCTGAGAAGACAGCAAGGTATTAGTGGGAGCTGCGTTGATTTTGAATATTTCAGTATCACATTCTCAACCAAGATTTCTTGAGCAGCTGCCCATTAATGATGTTGCTAACAAAGGCATTTTGCACTGCTCAACAACAGAAGGGGTTCAAATTTATTTTCTTTCTTCCTCAGTCTTGCCTCAATCTTTCAGATGTCCTGGGATTATGGGTGCATGTACCCATAACCAGCTTTGAGCTGAATTTTGACTTAAATGTACATTCAGTTTTCCAAATGTCTGGCATATCTCCTGAAGTTCTGAACAATTTTGACATTGACAAAGAATATGGGTTTAGGTAAGTTTTCCAAAGCACAGATTTTTAAGCCAGCATGGCATGCTCTGAACATCATTAAGTAGATTACCTAGTACTTCTCCCTCCTTAGGTACTTACCCTGACCTAATTACCTTGGCCCACTCTTTTGCTTTTATCCTGCTTTCCCCATTTTCCCTACTCTGGCCTTGCCTTGCCACACAGATTTGACATATACTGTTGACATACTGGCAACAAACTTGGTTTTGAGCAGCTCTGATTCTCAGCTCCCTCATCTAGTCCTGTTATCCTGATACTGAACTCAAGCATAACAGTTCCCCAGCTGGCCACAGCCTCACTGGTGGGACCCAGGCAATCTTGTTAAACATATACCGTTGGAGGACCACATAGCTCTGACTCATTTACAATGTGAGACACACAAAGACGAAGTCAAGGTATCTCTTAGCCTACCAAGTATCCTGCCATAGTCATTAGGAATTGATCAATAAACACTTCAGCTCTCTTGCTACTTGACAGCAGGTATGGACATAGCTCTGAGGTGCTGCTCTATAGTTTCTCCTGGATTCCTAGAGGGTCTGACTCCCAACAGACCACACATTGTTTTTTGACTGCCTTCACTTCCCCATCTCACCTTCACACTCTTTTATCAATGTTTCCTGGGATTATATACCAGATTAACAATTTATATCCAGTCCCTGTCCTAGGATTGGCTTCTGGGAAAACACAAACTTGGTCAGCTGCCTATGATAAAGTGCCATCTTCCTCACAATGTGTGAAGTATTTGACATGCTTTATCTTTGTAATATTCAAGATAACTTTGGGAGATATGTATTGTATTTTCTCATGCCTTACAGATAGCACATTCAGGCCTTGAGAAGTAACTGGCCCCAGATCACAAAGTAAGTTTTGGTGGACCCAGAATGCCAAACAAGACATTCAAGCTCTAAAACTTAACTACACCCTTAACTGCAATCTGAAGTTCTAAGTTTTAGAAGCAGTTTTTTCAGCAACCAAGAACCTGCAATAATTTAAACTTATTTCCAGACATGGTCACCTGCATTCAGGAATGCTCTCAGATAGATTTATAGCGAACATGCATACTTCTAGGACAAATCCACTGTAAGACCAATAGTATCAATAATATTTGAAGATACAGGTTGAATCATCAGTTGTTTGTCCAAATGAGAAAAGTATACCAAAGAGAACTGTAGCTATGATTTTGTCCCAATTTTCACAAAATCCAAAGACTCCAAATGATTAATGTTTGACTCTATTTTGTAATTCATGAAAGTTATCACATAGGAAGCTATAATAACAGTATAAATTTTGCTGCATTTTTAAAGATGGGGGTCAACAAAAGGTGGTTGAAAGAAAAATGATTTTTTTCTTTGAAAAGGCAGAAAATAAAGAACAAGCAGTGGGAGCTAAAAATCCAAAAGACAGCTGAAGAAGTTCTAAATTGTAACTCCCAGGGTTTTAAGTGTTGAGATGAGTTTTCTTCATGTGAAACAAAAGAATATCAGTTAATGAGACTGAAGGCAAAGTGTTATGAATTTGCAGAAAAAGCTAGCTAACAGCTTGATTGGCATATTGAAGGAGAGGAGCAGAATGAATGGAAAATCTACAGAAAAAGTTTACAGTTGCCTTTTTAACCTCAAAAGTGAGCAGGAATGAGGACAAAAAAATAAATGCTTTCAGCCTTAAGTTAAATGGTTGAAAATTGCAGACCCTGATTGGACATAAATGCAGTTTGTTCAACTGTTATACAATTTCACTGATGCATCTAAAAGCAAGAATGAGACAAAGTCATGGGGCTAGAATAGCCATCAAATAGAATTGAGGATTAATGTCTAATGCTCAAGTGGTGTCGAGGAAGCCCAGGTACTTCAAGGACCTACCTGGTCATAACAAAAATAAGAAAAAAAAATAAGTTTGAAGCACTACAGAAGCAGCACAGGAATGGAGGCTGGTGTCTTCTGTACCATCTCATTTGTCATTTGAAGCACTGATGCAATCACTAGCTTAGCTTTCAACCACATTCTTTCTTCATTTCATGGCTTGCAGTTTTTTCTCTGTAGTGTTTGGCTGAGTTCTTGGCCTGTAGATCATTTCTTTGTCCTACAAGTATACAGTGTCAGAGCTCAGAATCCATCTTTGTTACTGAATTTGTTTCTGAGCCTTGTGCTTCCAATTTAAAAAGAGCCATGCAAGTGGGAAGATTTTTGAGAAACTAATAACCAAGACAGAGTAATGACTTGAAAAGTCATGTAATTCAGTTTTTGATGTGACTTTCTTTATACATACAATTGTGATGTGTGCCAATCCAGGCCAACACCTCTAATGATAAACTTCTGTCAGGATACACTCCGAGGCATTTTCTTAACATTCCTATTCTTGCCTATGTCTTAAAGCACTGTTTAACCCAGGAAGCCCTATTCATCAGAGTTCTATAGAGAAGCAGGACCAAGAGGAGGCATATAGATATAAATATAGATAATAAAAATGTCGATGATAGATACATACATATATACATACATACGTATATACTTACATACATATAAAGAGACCTATGATATAGAAATAATTTATATGATTGTGGAACCTGAGAAATCCCACAATATAGAGTAGGCAATCTGGACACCAGGGCAGTCAATGGTGTGGTTCCACTCAGGGAACAGAGGAAGCCCAATGTACCAGCTCAAGCAGTCAAGTAGATGAGATTCCTTCTAGCTTTCTGCTCTATTCAGATCTTCAAATGTTTAAATGGCAAATGTCCACATTAGGTAAGACAATATGCTTTACTCTGTCTTCTTTAACTGTGTTTGTTTGTTTTAGTGTATTTGGTACACTATGCAGCTCAGACTCATAATGAACCTCCTGTTTTCAGCCTCCCCAGGGCTGGGATTATAGGCATGTGCCATCATGCCCAGACTCAGTGACCAGCTCAGCATGCTTTGAAGGTGATGCCTGCAAGGCATGCAGGACTGGGAATCAAACCATAGTCCCTGCACTTGCCTAAGCAGGAGTTTAGTCCACTGAGCTATCTCATTGGTCCTTGTTTGTGTTTTTTTGAGACAAACTTTCACTATGTGGTTCAAGCTGGCCTCAGACTCATTAAGTAGTCCAAACGGACTTCAAACTTATAGCAACTGTCCTACCTCAGTCTTCTGAATTTTGAGAGCAAAGGTGTATGTTAATATATTCAGATCAGCTTTAACTTTTTTTTTTTTTGGCAGAACCAGGGATTACTGACCCATCTCCCCGGTCTATCACCTTTAACTTTTAATCTCATACAAAGCACTTTAAATAGACACACCAAGAATCTTTTGACTAAAGGTCTAGGCACTCCATCACCTAGTCAAGTTGAAAGACAAAATTAATTATCACAGTATAATTATTCTTTTTTTAGTATAATTATTCTTAAAAATAAGCAAAGCAACTAGTACCCAAATTCCCTATCCCCATCTACCAAATAAAATGTTTATCCAACCCTACTGTTAGTTCAGGAACAAATCAGAATAAATGAGACTTTATTAATGCACACATATAATATTTTTAAATAGTCATTGGAGTATGATTCAGAAGAGTGGTAAAGAACCTTCATTTTTGCTTCTGTGTTTTTCAGCCTCCAGAAAACCTTATGAATTCAGAGTTTTTTTAGACTCATCAAAAGAATGAAAGAGAAGAAACTGAGGGGCTGTGGAGATGGTTCAGTAGAATAAGCACTTCCCTGGCAAGCGCAGGGGTCTGAGTTCAATCCCTGGTTCCACAAAAAAAGATTGAGAAAAAGACAAGAGAGGGCTGGGAGGGATAGCTCAGTGGCTTAAGTGCCTGCCTAGCAAGTGCAGGGTCCTAAGTTAGATCCTCAGTTCTGCAAAAAAGAAACAAAAAAGACAAGAGACACATATACAAAAAAAGAAAAAAAACAGCTAACTCCTATGTATTAATATCATAAGTGCATAGGAAATAATACAAGATAATTGTACTACGAGTTTCTCTTAATTCTTTGAAAATAAATGTTTGTACCAATATCATTAGGAGAATTTTTATGCCCAAGTCTTGTACTCTGAGTAACTACTTTGAAGATAACAATATGTAATGTATTAACTACTGTTATTCTCCTATTCTTTTGTTTCAAAATTTTGTTTTATTTTTTCCACAGAATAAAAACATATTACAAGTACTTACTAAAACTTTTCCCTAAATTTGGGACTGATTTCCTGATACTGATTGTTCCTCTTTCCACCAAGCTGTCAACTCTTTTCCTTCCCCTTGCAGCTGCTGTTGTTGGAAAGTGGCCACTGGCAATCATTAAGAGGCTCCATCCTGAAGAACCTTAAATTCCACTTTACCTAGGTTCTTTCCTTACACAGAGAGAATATCCAAAGGCTTCATCCTTCTTGTATCTCTCTTCTATACAATACAACAGTAAATAGGAGCCACAGAAGTAATATTTTCATTATTGCAATTCCTAAATTTCTTTGACCTCTATTTACAACCAGACTTCATGGAGGGCATGGTTTTCTTTTTGTTTGTTTTGTTTTGGTTTGTTAAGACAGTCTCACTATGTAATTCAGATCAGCTTTGAACTCACTATCCATACTAGACTAGCCTTGATTTCACGGCAATCCTCCGGCCTCATCCTCCTTAGTGCTGAGATTACAGGCAATGCACCACTATGTCTGGCTTTCTTGGCAGTTTTTTTCTTTTCTTTTGTTTTTTTTTCTTTTCATTTTATTGAAATACAAATGTCAATCAAACAGTTTCAAGACACCTTAACAAGACAGATTCGATAAATTAATACATTTCAAACTGTTTTCATAATGTTTTGGTATTGTACAAGGTGCATACATGATATTATATTTACAGATATTATTTTAGTAGATATCTCTTATCAGTGAATTAAGAGTGTAGCTGCTTACTTATCTTATTTTTTTATACCTGAATTATATCAAAAATTCAATAATTATTTTCCTAGTGGATGGCCGTAGTACTAGAAGCCGACATAATATCCTGTCTAACCACCATTAGTGGAGATTTTGCCTCTCAAAAAATTATGTAGAAGCACAGCATTATCTATCCCAACTGTACTGTCCATACACACACATCATGATTCTTCCTTTGTCTACACCTGTCAAAGATGGGCATGCCATTGTCATTCAATTAACTTAGGTGCCTGAACTCGACACCACAATCCAACATAGTCCAGCATTCTACAACAATAGTGAGTTATTCAAAGAAATTGTCGCCATAGTCATTTACAGCTCAGCTTAATATTATGACCCCGCGGTGTATACTTCATTTTTATACTTTTCTGCTGGATGGTTAAGACCTAGATAGAGCAAGACTTATATACCAACACATGTACTTTATGTTTCTTATGAGGTCAGTGAAGTCCCCTCAGGGTTTATCTTGTGGTCCTACCATTGTGTAACAGATTTTATGTAATTCAGTGAAAGCATAATTGTGGCAGTTTTAAAAATAGGGTACAAGGGGCTTGCTGGTTAGTTAGTAGATGCTAACTTTTACTAATAGAAGTCACATTTAACTGGTATTAACCATATAGCAGAAAAGTATAACTACGAGATGTATAAAACAATTCCATAATAATATCCTAGCTGTAAAAGGTTGAAATCACGAACAACTTCTGATAATTAGCAGCAATACTGGTAACTCACTACTGCTATGGATGATTGGACTATATAGGGTTAAACTGCCATATGCAGGTACCATAAATCTTTGGACTGGCATCAAGAATGAAAAGGTCAGCCGAGCGTGGTGGTGCAGGCCTGTAATCCCAGCACTCGGGAGGCTGAGGCAGGAGGATTGTTGTGAGTTTGAGACCAGCCTGAGCTACAAAGTGAGCTTAAGGCCAGCCTGAACTGCATAGTGAGACCCTGTCTCAAAAAGACAAAAAAAATAAAATAAAATAAAATGAAATTCTTCCTAAAAGATATACCTTCATATGGATAGGACAAAATTCTGCTTTGCGTATGTAGGTGTGTGAGTTACTCTTTTCATTGGTGGGATAAACACTCGACACTCAAAGTGAAAGACGGAAAGGATTATTTAGTTCATAGTTACTGGAGGTTTCAGTACATACTCAACTGGCTCCAAGGCAGAACTGCAGAGAACAACCTTTCATGAGGGGTGGGGGCAAGAGCAAACAAGAGCAAAGGGAGTGGCAGCAGCTCCGGCAGCTAGCTAGCCTCTCAAGCCTCCTTACATTGTGTGCAAATTACCTGCCCCAGGGCAGGGGCATCATCCACACCCACAATCATCAAGCATAAACTCCAGAATTGGCCCTGTGACTGCATGAGGTTTTGTGGGGGACACCTAGGCATAAACCATCACAGTAGCATATTTTCCCAAATATCCCAAATATAGGATTTGTACTTTTTTCCCATTTCCTACATACCACTCAGTAGAACTAGGTGACAAATGTATGTGGCCCTCAAAAGCCCTGAAAATTGGTTCATCAATATTACAGTTTTAAATCATGTACTGAAACACACACACACACATGTTAGGTCCAAGATCGGGCGCGGAAGGAAGGACACCAAGAGCCGAGGCCTTGTGGAAGTTCAGGATTTATTCCAGAGGCTGTGTCGACACAGGGCCACCAGGCAACTAGGCCACAGTGACCCCGAGCCTTTGTTCGCTCAGGATTATATAGTATTTTTGGTGGGCTAAGCAGCAAGCAGAGTGACAGAAGCCAATC
>PVKA01039496.1:0-19451 GCA_004027165.1 Ctenomys sociabilis
TTTATTGGATTCATATGGTTTACTGAGTATAAGAAAATAATATTATATATTATTTTCCACTTGGTCTCTGATGGGATAGATTCTGTTGTCATTGATGAGAGATGCTGTATCTTGATACTGTCATGATCTATACACAATAATTTTGTCTCTTCTATTTCAGTCCTTATTCCTCTTCCAGTTACTTATTTCTCTTCTTTGCCGTATCAAATTTCATGACCCATGAATTTTGGTTTCTTGTGACAGAACAGTGGAGATAGTGAATATCCTTGACTGATTTCTGATCTTAAAATAATTCATGTATAATGTCTCTGTTTATAGTACTACTAATTATTTTGTTGTATATAGTTGCTAATCCCTATTTTTTTTTTATTAAAGACCCTTAACAAATAATGAATGGAAATTAACATGCAGAAAAACATTTATGCTGCAATTCAAATAACCATATGAAGTTTTCATATGTTGTTAGGTTTCTGATTTGAATGACCTGATCTTTGAACAAGTATGCAAGTGTCACCTAATTATGATATTGTGGCTGTGTATGTCTGTATATGTACATATGTGTCTTTTTTTTTTTTTTGGCAGAACTGGGGATTGAACTCATGTCCTTGCACTTGCCAGGAAAGTGCTTATTCCACTGAGCCATCTACCTGGCCCCTACATATGTGTCTGTATGTTTGTATGTATATATATATTTTAGACTGCATCTAAGGTATAACCTGCTAGGCACCTATGCTACCACTCACTTTCCTGCCAAGATGAGAAGCTATTTTCTGATCAACAGTTGTAATTTTTCTGTTTAATGTTTATCATGACATTGAAAATAGGCAAAAATAAGTGTATTTATTCATTTTTTTCTTTGTATCCATTTTGTCTGGTTTGAAGTAAAAATCACTGTAACTTGATGAAATTTCTGTATAGAGTTCCTATTTCTTTATGCATTTATTTAGAGACATGATCTCACTAGGCAGCCCAGGGTGGCTTTGAACTCATGAGTCCTCCTGCCTCTGTCTCTCAGTGCTAGGGTTACAGGTATATAAGGCTTGTTCTCCTAGCCTTTTTTTTTTTTTTTTTTTTTTTTTTTTTTTTATATGGGAATTTTTTTTAGCTAAGCTTTTTTTTTTTTTTTTTTTTTTTTTTTTTTTTTTATTTTTTTTTTTTTTTTTTTTGTCTTTTTGAGACAGGGTCTCACTGTGCAGTTCAGGATGGCCTTAAGCTTACTTTGTAGCTCAAGCTGGTCTTGAACTCACAACAATCTTCCTGTCTCAGCCTCCCAAGTGCTGGGATTACAGGCATGCGCCACCACGCCCGGCTCTAGTATATAATTTATATACAAAAGAAATATGCTCATCCTGGGGAATTGGTATGTATATATGTCCATCTTAATCTATATCTTAAAGTTTCATTGAGGCACCTATAATCCTTCTGGAAGATGAATTTATGAAGCAACAGTTTTTTATTTATTTATTTATTTATTTTATTGAAGAACAAATAGTAATGTGACAGTTTCAAGACAAATTAACAGCATAGATTCGATAATAGACACATTGCAGACTATTTTCAGAATGTTTTGGTACTGTACAAGATGTGTACATGATATTGTAGTTACACTGTTATAGCAGATGTCTCTAATCAGTGACTTAAGAGAGTGTAGCTGTATATTTATCTTATTTTTTATAGCTGAATTATATCACAGATTCAATAATCAATACTTTCTATCTTGTTATCTTCCTAGTGGTTGTCTGTAGTACTAGAAGCCAACATAATGTCTTGTCGTTCCTTCCTTCCTTCCACCACTATTAGTGTAAATCATGAGAAGCAACAGTTTTTGTTTGCTCCTTGAGTTTCTTGGAAGACCAGCTTACATTTTTTATGGAGAAGTTGCTAACATTGAGGAATATTATTACTGATGACTGTGTTGATTAATTACTATCATTGTATTCTTTTATTTTTCTTGTAAATTTTGTTATTATTTATGAGTTTCCCTTGCTTGCTATTTGCATTTTATTTCTACTTCTGCTGAAAGGGCTGTGGGAAGAAGGAACACTTTTCTACTGTTGTTTTTGTTTCATCTGGGCTTTTAGATATTATACAAATACTAGTCATTTTACAATCTAGTTCTGGTTCATTAAATAAATCACTCAATGAGAATTTGAACAAATTATATACTTTAATGTTCAGAATAGATATGGTTAAAGGAAATTCGAACTTGATTTTGCTTTTATTTGCTTAAATTTTACTCACAGTACTATAATATATAACAGCACAAATAACTGTTGCACTATACTATATCGTACAGTCAGAAAAACTTACAATGCTTATAAGAGAAGGTATATGATACAAAAATAAATAAATTGAAGCCCCACCAACAAGATGTACAAAACTGTGTGAGAAAATTGAAGTCCTATAGGAGTCTGATCAGTTTTTTTTTTTTTTTTTTTTTTTTTTTTTTGCAGAACCAGGGATTGAATTCAGGCCTATGTGCTTGCCAGAGAAGTGCTTATTCTACTGAGCCATCTCCCAGCCCCTGAACAGTGGGTTTTAAGTCTTTTTTTTTTTTTTTTTTCTTTAAATAGGTTCTCAGAAAGTAGAAAAGTCTGGCCTTGAACTCAATCCATCCTGGCCTCAAACTCATTATGAGCCTCCTGGATTGGCTGGCAATAAATGTGTCTACCACCATGCCCAGGATTTAGTCTTACCTGTGTGTTTTGGTGGTAAGTCTGATCGGTCTTTAAACAGGTACTTTGTTAAATGAATAATGTATATATTAGGCATCATGTTATCAAATTAATTTGATAAAAATGGTTTATTTTTCTTACACTCTCCACTTCAAAATACAATACAGCAACTTCCAACAAATCATCCAATCAGTGGGATTCAGGCACCATGATCCCACACATATCAGAAAAAGCAAGGTTACAAATTATATAAAAAAAGTCTGGATATCTCTATCTTAAATGGAATTTTGGCTCAGTAAATTGCAGGTAATTGCACAGGACCAATGAAATTAAAGTATTACTAACACAATGTCTCAGAACCATGAACCTTTTTCACTCTAGTAAGTGACAAGTGTTCTTTCTGGTGAAACTGGGATTAATACAGTCACTGTTTTGTCTACCTTTACCATAAACACCTTGGAGAATAAAAAGACGTGTAAATGTGTGTTGTAAAGGAGCTTACTCCACAAGGGTATAAGACAGAAAACACATAAAATCATAATGAAGCCATTTAAAATTACTGTTAATGAATTTTACTTTATGTTTAATTGAAGATTTGTTTATGAAACCAGTTTCAAGTTTCACAGTGCTGCTTAAATTCAATTAAAGAAAGATGGTGTTTATTTCTAAAATAATAATTTGAAAATATAAATATTTTCAGTGTTCTGTTAGACTAAATCATTTGACATTCATCCACCTCAGTTCTTGTTACCCACCTCTGCGCTATTAAGTTCTCTGTGAACCATGCTTTATATAGACAATCTAGAAATATAATGGTTTAACCAGCAGGGAACCAGTATTCCTATTCTACTCTTTCTTTAGCAGTGATTTCCCATCTAGCATCAGAATTCCTGGTGTGAAGTGTGTACAGAATGACCTACTTTCATGTCAACTTTTTATGAGTAGAGTTGAGATAGTTTGTGTTATGAGTCTCACCATTCTTCCTGGAACTATCTTTCTGATGATTTAGAAGGCAGTGTTCTTTGAGGATGTGGCTGTGAACTTCAGCCTGGAGGAGTGGGCTTTGTTGGAACCATACCAGAAGAAGCTCTACAGAGATGTGATGTGGGAAAACTTTAGCAATATTACTGCTGTAGGTAAGGTAGATATTGTTTCTCATTTATGTAATTAAAGACTTTGCTCATGAGTATAGATTAATTTATTGGAATATGAATATATTTTCAAGCACCTGTTGGGTATGATGAAATTATACCATGATTCTAACTGGAAGGTAATAATTTTTATGTAAATGTAGTTTGTTATTGTATTTCTTTTTTCTATACTTTAGAAAGAAACTGGGATGACCAGCGAATTGAAGATGAGTACAAAAATTATAGGAAGAATTTAAAGTAATTTTCATTGACAAGGATTTTCTTCAAAGGTCAGAAATATAAAAACCAAGCAAACTACACAAGCAAGGCCATGTGAAAAATAAAATAGAGAGCTAGGCATAGTGATATATGCCTGTAATCCTAGCATTTGGGCAATTAAAGCAGAAGGTTTTCCAGGATTTCAAGGCCAGTATGTGCTATGTAGTAAATTCAAAACTATGCAGGTAGACTTAGTGTCAAAAATATCAAAGCAAACAAAAAATAAACAAAATGAGGTCATGTTTGAATTTATGTCATTATATAAGTTTTTCAGTGATGCATAGACATTTAGCATCTAGAATCTGACATTTAAATATTTGAAATATGTTAATATCTGGAATATAGGGAGTATATAGGGAATGTAAGACACAATGAACATTGTCTAATGTGTAATAGCTTCTGTGCTCAAGATTATAGAATTATGAAATTGTATTTAGGTATTCCTTATGGTATATATTTAAAAATTTGTGTTTAAATGAGAACTAAATGCAGGATACCTAAATACATATACATTCTCAAAAGACTGCTTTCTTCTCAAATTGTCTAAATGATGCTGTTTAAATCCAGTGTACACAATTAATATTTGCAACCATGGCAATCTTGAGGAACTATTAAAAACCCAAATGAATACCCTTATTTTGTTTTCTTTTAATTACATCATAACTTTTATGTAAGTATAAAGACACATTTTATACACAAATTGCAAGCTAGCTTAGAGGAAAGACAATTTCATAAGGTTTTAAATGCTTGAATTGAAAAAAATAAATCTTTGAATTGACCAATAAGAACTTTTTTTACATTTTTCTTTTTTATTTATTTATTTTTTTCAATTGAATACCCTTATTTGATAATAGTGGTTTTAAAGCAATACTCATAAACATTTATTGGACTTATGATCCAAAATACAGCATTAGAAGGCATAATGTTATTAAAAATATCACTGTAGTCTAACATCTTTGGAAAAAATTATAGATATTCCTCAAAAGTAAGTAAAACTAGAAATTTCATTTTACTGAGCTATACTTCTGTGTGAATTCTCCAGAAAGTTCAAGTAATATTAGATGGCACATGCTTATCCATGTTTGCAGCTATAAAATTTACAAAGTGGAGCTCTGGGAACCACCTGGATGCTCATTCACACATGAGTAGAGAGGTAGAGTTTGGTAGCTGGGGCAAGAGGGAGCATGGAGCATATTGGGAAGCTGAGGCATGTTTTCACTCAACCTGAGCATCTTAATGATTGATGAGACTCAGTCTCATAAGAAATGCCAAGCAAATAAGTGACTCTGAAAATGTATCGCTGTGCTATAGCCATAGGTTAAATCTTGAGCACTAAAAATGTGTGGTGTATATATATAATGGAATGATATTTACCCATAAATGAGAATGTAGTGATGTTGTTTCCTAAGAAGTACATGCATTGGGAACCCATGTTATATGAAATAAGATAATCACAGAAAGTTCAACAGTACAATTACATTTTATATGAGAAATTCAAAATATGCAAGAAAAAGTAAAAGAGAGATGGTAGTAAAGAAAGGGGCAGACATTCTGGCGAAGGTGAAGAGGCTCAGCAGAAAGGGGAGCTGCAGAGTCATGCAGGAACAGGCATTAAAAATAATCAACATATGATTTTACATATGTACCAATTATACAGAATGAAAATAGCAGTTTGGGTTTAAACCCTGAAATGAATGCTGCTTTTTTCTTTGGCAGAAGTACAGAGATAGATAAATGTTGTCAATACAAATTATGCTATAAATATGGAGAAATGGATTTTATGACTCCTGATATGGATGTGTACAGGACACTGCTTGGTATAAAACCAGGTGAAAGCCTTGCACATGGAAAGCCTCTGATCAGTGATTTATCACCAGCTATGTCCATCATGCATAACACTGGGCTCAAATCATTTGAGTTCCATGGATGTGAGCAGAAGCTGTGTAACTATAACAGACATGGGAAGGCCATCACTGACTTTCAAATCCTTCAGAAACATGCAAAGACAAATCCTGAAGAAAATCTCCATGAATATAAGCAGTGTGGAAAATCTTATTCTGATTGCACTGAAGAAAGTGATGCTAAAAAGAAATTCTTTGTAGATATGCAAGGTGTGAGAGCCCTCAGTATATCCAACTATGTTCAAATCTAGAAAAGGGATTGCAGTAGTATAGATATCTATATATGTACACAATGTGGAAAAGGCTTGAATTCTCAACATGATATTCAGAAACATGAGAAAACTCATCCTGGAACAAAATCCTATGTATATATACACAGTTGGAAAAATTTAAATAACATTTCATTTGGTAATAATGATAGCATTCACATTGAGGGAAAACCCTATGTACATAAACAATATGAGAAAGCTTTTAGCACACCAAGTCATTGTCAGAGGCACAAGCAAACTCACACTGGGGAGAAATATCATGTATGTAAGCAGTGTGGGAAAGCTTTCACCACAGACACTTCTTGTCAAATACATGAGAGGTCCCACAATGGGGAGAAACCCTTTGTATGTAAGCAATGTGGGAAGGCTTTCAGCAGGCAGAGTGTATGTAAAATACATGAAAGGATCCATGTAATCAATGTGGTAAGGCTTTCACCACATACATTGTATGTAAAAGACATGAAAGGACTCACACTGGGGAGAAACCCTATATGTGTAAGCAATGTGGAAAAGCTTTCAGCAGAGGGAGTGTATGTAAAATTCACGAAAGGACACACAGTGGGGAGAAACCTTACACATGTAAGCAATGTGGGAAAGCATTGAGCACACACATTATATGTAAAAGACATGAAAAGACTCACAGTGGGGAGAAACCCTATGTATGTAAGCAATGTGGGAAAGCATTCACTACACATAGTTATTGTCAGATACATGAAAGGACCCACACTCGACAAAAACAAAATGTGTGTAAGGAATGTGGGAAAGCATTCAGCACACATAATGTATGTAAAATACATGAAATGACTCACTCTGGGGAGAAACCTTATGTATGTAAGTAATGTGGGAAAGCTTTCAGCACACAGAGTTATTGTCGAACACATGAAAGGACTCACACTGGGGGCAAGCCCTACATATGTAAGCAATGTGGGAAAGCTTTCACCACACACCGTTATTGTCAAACACATGAAAGGACTCACACTAGGGGCAAACCCTATGTATGTAAGCAATGTGGGAAAGCTTTCAGAAGGTGCAGTGAATGTAAAAGACATGAAAGGACTCAGACTGGAGAAAAACCCTACACATGTAAGCAGTGTGGGAAAGCTTTCAACAGACACAGTAATTGTCTAACACATGAAAAGACTCACAATGAAGAAAAACCCTTTGTATGTATGCAATGTGGGAAAACTTTCAGCACATACAGTTATTGTCAAAGACATGAACGAACTCACACTGGGGAAAAACCCTATGAATGTAAGGAATGTGGGAAAGCTTTTACTACACATAGCTCCTGTCAGATACATGAACGGACTCACACTGGAGAGAAACCCTTTGCATGTAAGCTATGTGGGAAAGCTTTCACCAGGCACAGTGTGTGTAAAATACATGAAAGGACCCATAATGGGGTAAAACCCTATGTATGTAAGCAATGTGGGAAAGTTTTCAGCACACACAGTTATTGTAAAGTGCATGAAAGAAGTCACACTGGTGACAGATCCTATGTATGTAAACAATGTGGGAAAGCTTTCAGTAGGTGCAGTGAACATAAAAGGCATGAAAGGACTCACACTGGAAAAAAAAAAAAAACCTTATGTATATAAGTACTATAGGAAAGCTTGCTGGAGACTGAGTCATTGTAAAACAGGAAAAGATTCACACTGGGAGGAAACCTTATACATGTAAGCCACAGAGAAAGCTTTCAGCACATACAAGACCTGTCAAGGGGATGAAAAGAATCAAACTGTAGAAACCCTATGAATGCAAGCAATATGGAAAAAAACCTAGCTTTAGTAATCATCATAGAGATAAAAATTTAGGGAAGGAAATTAACCTTGACTATATAAAGTTCCTTGCACTGACATGAAAAGATAGTAAAATAGTTCTTTTTCTTTTATGCAATATGAATTATCAGTATATAAGTATTATTACATGCCTTAATGAATTAATAGAATAGAGAATCTGAATTTATGTAATCAATGTGGCAAATACTTTACTTTTCTCAGTGGATTCAACTTCATGAAAGATTCACATGAGAGGAAGCCATATGTGTGCAATAAATACCAGATAACCTACCATTTTTTTTTTTGCTTACCTTAAAAATCATGAAAATATTCCCACTAAAGAGAGCTCCTTTGTAAATGATGTATGAAAGCTTTTTATGATTGTGCTAATATCAGAAAACATGCAGAAACTCCAAATGAGACAGTATAAGTAGTGAACTGAGAGAAAGAATCACAGTGATAGAACAGAAAGATGTGTTAGGAATGAGGAACACTTTGAAAGCACACATGCAAAGACAATTCCTCTAATATACCCATGGAATAATGTACTTAATAGATAGGAAAATGCATTGTAATGTTAAATTCAGATTAACAAATTACCTTGCACCCAAGTTTTCAGTAGTTGGCCTTTAAGAGACATTTTACTTGCAACCTATTGCTCTAGTTTTATGTGTAATATGAAGTATATTGATACAACGAAATTTTATTGGGTCTCAGAGAAAAGGCAATTCTTCATTTGTAATGATGTAAACCAAGAACAGTATGCCAAGCTTAGGCAAATGAAAATTTGATTGTATTTGTTTTTGACATCTAAAATTGTCACCTTTAAAGAATCAGAGTGTTTATTTTTTTAATGGTTCTTTTTATTTTATTTGTACTTTTTATTATTATTTTTAAAGAATACAAAATAGTAATAGAAGAAAACAGCATTATACATGATACAAGATTTCACTAATCAAAGTAATAGGAATCCAACAATGGTTGCTATATTACATGATGCTATGTGCAAATTATTTTTTCAGATCAGTGTTTAGTGACATTGCCGTGTGTGTTGGTGGGGCAGTTCAGAGATGTTAGTGAGAAAGCATAATGTCATCTAGTCAACAAAAGGGCATAGATCTAATAATGACTAATGATTGATGCAGTGCCATGTAGCATTACAATTTGCTAAAAGATGTTTTTAAAATTTTAAAGTGTTTTGTGCATATACTGTTATAGTTTGTGTCTAAATGTCCCTTAAAACCTCATGCAGTGATAAGATTTCTTGGAGATGACTCAATTTTGTGTTTGATTTTTAATGCAATACTGGTGTTAAGGGTAATGAGGTCAGGAGTGGGTAATTGCTGGATCAGTCTACTGATCGGATTGGTATCACTCTAATTCCAGTAAGCTGAATAGAATATAAGGGAAAGAAAAAGCCTTCTCTGTCTCTATCTTTCTGTCTCTTTGTCTCTGTCTCTCTGCCTGCCTCTCTCCTCCATCTCGCCCCCCTCCCTGCGCGCCTCTCTGCCTCTATCTTTGCCTCTTTCTTTCTTGTTGCTTGTGTTGTCTTCTGCCACTATCAATTTTTGCTCTGCCATGTGCCATTCTGCCTTGGAGCCAATCGATTATGGACTGACACCTCTACAAACAGTTAAATAAACCTTTCCTCCTTTATGTACAGTGTTGGGAATATTGTCTCATCAATGAGAGAAAAGTAAGTTAGACTTATACCTTGCAAGTAATTGTACTATGTGATGCAAATGCTACCAATGAAAAATTTGGTAATTTCATGGTATAAGTTTCAGTAGATTGCACTCTACACTTTCAATATATGATTTTATTAGTAGTTTAATGAAATAAATACAAATATAAACCAGTTTCATATATCTAGTATGTTTATGTCTTCTTGGTTTAGCTTTGGTAATTCTAGGAATCTGCCTAATTCTCATGCTTTTTACATCTTATTAGAATACAGTTTCTCAAAGTAGGTGTAGATGATCTGGATTCAGGATCCATTGTGATTTAACCATTTTTGTTCCTAGTTTTTTGGACTTGAGTCTTGTCTTTCCTTTATTTTGATAAGGTCAGCTATGGATTTGTTCATTTTATTTAATCTTTCATGGAACCAACTCTTTGATTCATTAATTCTCATGTTGCTGTGGTGGGTTATCTAATCTTTGGTTGGCAACATCCAGCAGAACTTAATCAGCTTGATGCTGGGTATGCAAGGCCCAGCTGAAGGATTGTTGCCAACAGCAGAATGGAGGAGAAAATGCTATATTTTTTATTCTTCTGGAGAACCTTGTCACACTAGCTTTTCTGATAGGAGCTTGGTTGTTTTTATCATTAGAGAAGCTCAGGATCTTGCTCTTGCTGAGTTCAGTTGCAGTTCTATTTGGGGGAGCTCTGGTGCTTACTTTGTGCTTTGCTTCCTGGCTCCAGTGCCTCAGCCTGCTGGCACAGGTCCTTCATCCTGCTGGTTCAGACCATCTATCTTCTACCACTGACCTTTGGACTTTCCCAGTGGAGATCCTTGACACAGACCTGTGTGAAACATAGTTGGACTCATGGAGGGCATTGCCATGGGCTCTAGACCATCAGCTGGACTTAGGTACAACACTGTCATGGGATCCAGCCTCTCGTCTGGATCCTTTAGATCTCTAGTGTGTGAATAGATCTTCATTCTGCATTTTACTTTTTGGGTGGCTATTATAGAATAATCCTAAAAGTTATATGCTCTTAAATCCATTCCTTTGTAAACCCTGACTACATCAGAGAACAATTCAAGATGAAAAAATATCAATCATAAATATGTATATGATAAAAACTAGTGCACTCAACTATATAAAACAAATACTAACGAACAGGGAAAAAATCTAATGAGCACTAATACAGTTGCATTGGTGGATCTCAATACCCCATTGTCACAAATAGATAGATCAATTAGACAGAAATATCAGTGATTAAATATTAGAACTGAAGCAACCTTTGAACAAATTGAACTTAGTATATGTCTACAGAGCATTCCCACCCCCAAATATCAGATACACATTCCTTTCCGTTTCACTTGGGCCATTGTCCAAAATAGACTCTATACTTTGTTAAGTAAGTTTCCATGCATGTTATCAGACCATAGTGCAAGGAGATTGGATATCAGTGGCAAAAGGAACCACAAGAATTTCACAACAAACTGAAAATTAAATAGCCTTCTGCACAACGAATGGATCATAGATGAAATTAAAGAAGAAATTACTCAGTTTCTATAATTAAATAATGATACAACATACTGGAAGTCATAAAATGCAATAAAATCAATCCTATGGGGGAAATTTATACCAATGAGTACCCATATCAGGAAAATAATCAGCTCAAATAAACAACTTAATGTTGAATTTACCACTTCTAGAAAAAGGAAATCATCCCATATCCAAAGCTCATATAAGGGAAGAAATTATAAAGGTCAGTATAGAACTAATGCAGTGATGACTAAGAAAGCAATTGTGTCAGTCAGTGTTTTATGAAAGAAAGATATACAAATGTATAAGGAATTGTAAGATTGACCTACAACAGTCAGCCACAGAATTGGATGAGGAAACTGCACACTGGAGACTGAAGGTTTCAGTCCAAGGACTGAAGCTCACTGCAGTGTTTGATGCAAGTCTGTGTGTGGTGAGTCTCCCCTGGAGGGCTGAAGACATTATACCAGAAGGCTAAAGGTCCTACACTGGAAGCTGAAGAATCTGTACCAGAAGGTTGAGGGATCCAAGACAAAAGCCAAATATTCTGCCCTAGGAGCCAGATGATATCCAATCTGAAGGCGAAGACTGGAGCACCTGTGAAGAACAGAAGCCAGTCCATCCTTCCTCATTTCCCTTTTACACCATCCATGTGGCAAGGCCTCCTAGGGTAGATCCTCTACATCCTAGGATAAAGCCTGCTTCCCTAAGGCAATCCTCTGCACCTTAGGCTGTAAAATTGCCATGCCAACTTCTAAACTCAAGTCGACACAACCACTACATTCCCTTTATTTACAAAGACTGAAAAGAGGTAGGAGACAAGATGGAAACCAGAATTCCTTCAAGGGAGTTGAGAGACTTGTAACTCATAAAATAGCACCAGTCCATGTAAGCTTAGACTCATAGCTTGCAACTAATCATCCTTGCAACTAATCAAGGGACTGCTCAAGTCTACATGGTGGAAGACATAC
The DNA here is from genome assembly GCA_004027165.1 of Ctenomys sociabilis. Classification (NCBI taxonomy): domain Eukaryota; kingdom Metazoa; phylum Chordata; class Mammalia; order Rodentia; family Ctenomyidae; genus Ctenomys; species Ctenomys sociabilis. Next base: position 12,222 of record PVKA01039496.1, read on the forward strand.
TCCCCTCTATACCACACAGAGAAAAACGATGTTAGGTGGGACAAAACTTTAAGCAAGTTACCTATAGGACTCCATTCATGAGGAAGGGTCCCAACCTCATCGTTGGCTGGCACCCCCCCCCATCTTAGGTAACAATGCCAAAGCCAATGTATCACTCATCTGCTTGGCACTTTTTCACTCAGCTCAGTTCAGCTTCATTAGAGGTGTAGAGAAGCACAGCCAGTGAAAATAGTTGTACATTTTGAAAATTGTAAGTGAAATATTGCTGAGCAATAGCCCATTGCACAAAAATACATCTTTTTTTTATCCATTCCTCAGGGGAATGGGTATTTTGGTTGTTTCCAAGGTATGGCAATGACAAATCATACAGCTATAAACGTGAATGCACATATGTCACTGTGGTATGATGTTTTCAGTTCTTTTGGAAAAATACCCAGAAGGGGAATAGCTGAGTTGAATGGGACATGCAATCCTAGTTTTATGAAGACTCTCCACACTCTGTTCATAGTGGTTGTACCAGCCTACATTTCTACCAACAGTGGAGAAACTTTCCTTTTCCCCCACAGTCTCCTACATTTGTTTTTAATTGATTTCATTATGGCAATCATTCTTTCCACGGTGGGATTATTTTAATTTGTATTTCTCCAATGACCAGTGCTGTTGACCAAATTTCACGTATTTATTTGCCATTTGTATTTCTTCCTCTGATAAGTGTGTATTCATCTCAGTTGCCTATTTTTGATTTGGGCCTTTCAATTTGGGGGGCCTGATTTTTTTTTCAGTTCTTTATATATTACAGATATAATTATTTTGTCTGAATGACTGTGGTTTAAGATTTTTTTTTTTCCAAATAGTGGGTTGTCTTTTTACTCTGTTGGTGATTTCTTTTGACATGCAGAAACTTCTGAATAAGATGAGATCACAGGTGTTGATTCTTTGAAGTATTTCCCATGCAGTTTGGTTATTGTTCATGAACTTTCAGCCTACCCCTATGTCTTCAAGATTTCCACCTACTTTCACTTTCCATGTATTTAATGCTTCTGTTTCAGTATTTGTATCTTTAATCCAATTTTCCTTTAGTTTGGAGCATGTTGGTAGATCTGGATCTATTTTTAGTTTTCAACATGTGGAAAACCAGTTTTTCCAGTGCTATTTGTTAAAGAGGCTATCTCTCTTGCAGTGAACATGTTTGACCCCTTTATGTTAAGGAGGCTGAGTGTGTGTGTAGTTGTGTCTACATCTTCTAATCTATTCCATTTGTCCTGAGGTTTGTTTCTTTGTCAGAACCATGCTGATTTTATCTTGGTAGCCTTGTGATATAATTTCAAGTCAAAGATTACAATGCCTCCTTTGTGGCCATGATTACATTTGCTATTCTAGATCTTTGGTTCCAAATAAATTTTAGGAATGTTTTCTCTAGGTCTGTGTGGTACATTGGTAGTATTTTGATGAGCATTGTATTAATTCATATACCAATTCTGGATGTATGGCCATTTTCCAATGTCTTCTCTTCCTATCTAGGGGTAAGGCATGTCTTTCTATTTTCTGAAATCCTCTTCGATCTCTTTTTTCAGGGTATTGTAATTTTCATTGTTTAGATCTTTTACTTCCTTTTTTTAGTTAAATTTCTAAGTATTTCTTTTTTGGGGGATGCCATTATGAAAGATACTGTTTCTCTAATTTCTCTCTCAGTAAGTTTGTTGTGTATGTAGAGAAATACTATTGAATTTTGGGTATTGACTTTGCATCCTGCTATGCTGCTGAATTTCTTTCTTAATTCTAGGTGCTCCTAGAATTTAGAAGTGTTTTTGCATCTTCCATGTATATTTTCCACACATCTTTGGGCTTTGGGCTTGTTTTTCTCTTCTTTTTCTACAAGCTTGAGTAGCAGCATTAAGGTATTTATTGGTTGTTGCTATGGTTTCCTAATGTGTGAGTTCACCACTATTAATTTTCCTCTGATAACTGCTTTTATTCTGTCCCACAAATTTCAGTAAGTTGAGTTTGAATTGTCAGCATCTTGCTGATATTGTTTATTTTCTTATGTTATTTCATCTTGTTGCTTGCCGAAGAGAGTGTTATTTAATTTCTATGTTTTTAAGGGATTTTTGAGTTTCTTTTGTCATTAATTTCTAATTTCATTGCACTGTGGTCAGATACTATGCGTGGGATAATTTGTTTTCTTGCATTTACTTAAGCATGTTCTATGGGCTAGTATGTGATCTATTTTAGACAATGTCCCACATGCAACTGAAAAGAATGTGTATTCAGATAGTTTTTGGTAGAACACTCTGTAAATGTGTACTAAGTCTATGTTTGCAAAGGTTTAGTTCAGTTCTGCTACCACACTGCTAATTTTTTTGTCTACTTGACCTATCTTTGGAGGTAAGGGAGTATTCAGACCTCCTGTTAAGATTGCGTATTAGCCATTAAATTTTTCATATCCTTTAAAATGTCTCTTATACAGTTGGGTGCGCTCATATTTCCTGCATACATATTGAACATACATATTTATATGACTGTTACCTCTTCCTCTTGAAGTTTTCGCCTAACCAGTATATGATCATCTTTATATCATTTGATTGCTCTTGTTTTGAAGTTCATAGGATTTGTGGACAGAATAGCTACACCTGATTTTCTCTGAGCTGCTTGGAACATGTACTACTGTTTTCTATCTTTTGATTTTTAGCCTATGAATTTCACTTTGGGTTAAATATATTTCTTCTCTACAGTATATTGTTGGATTTTATTTCATTTTCTCTCTCTCTCTCTCTCTTTGATTTTGATATATGTTGGCTTATGTTTATCATGTTTTTTTCCTTCTGTTTATCCCCTACTTTTCCTGTGTTTAATTGTTTACCCTGTTTTGTTGGTTCTTTCTGTTGTTATTCTTGGAGTTGTGGTCATTGGATCTCTTTCTAGGATATTTTTATTACTCTATGTAGGGTTGATTAGGTTGTCATGAATTTCTTTAGTTGTTCATTGTCATGTAAGTAGTTCATCACTTTTGAAAGAGTTTTGCAAGGTATGTTAGTCTGTGTTGGAATTTCTTTTCCTTTAGGATTTGTCTCCGTGCTGTTTTTGACTTGATGGTTTGTGTTGAAAATCTGTTATTCTGATGGATTTCCCTTTAAATGTGGTCTGTTTCTTTTCTCGAGCAGCTATGAATCTGTTGTTTTTGTGCTGAATTTCTGGAATCTTGTCCATCATATGTGGGTGTAGATTTGTTTTGGTTAATATTATTTGGAGTTCTCTAGGCCTTGATTATCTGAATGTGAGATTATTTCCCCATATTTGGAATGTTTTCTCTTACTTCTGCCAGTATTCTTTTTAGGCCATCTGTGTTGGCTCTTTCTTTTCATTGATGCCTATTAGTCTTATGTCGTTCAAGTTGTTTATATCATCTTGCAGCTGTGGATTTATATTTCCTTGATCCTTGTTTTTAAGAGACCTTTCCTGGTCATTAGCTGCAACAATGTCTTCAAAGTCTGAACATATATCTTCACTTTCATTTAAAAAGTTTTGCCAACTTTTAATGGAGTTTTAATTTCCTGTGTATTTCTTTGAAACTGTTTCATGCATTCTATTTTTTATATTGCTCATTCAAGGTTTCCTTCATTTTCTATTCTCTTCTATTTTTGTAATGAATATTTTCCTTAGATATGCTTAGTAACTCTTTCATCTAGTTATTATTTCTTTTTACCTGGTAAATATTTCTGATCTAATTTCCTCTATACCCTTCTATTGTTTATTTACTTCAATTATTATTTCAGAGATTTCAAGTGTGTCACTTTCAATTTCTTTTATGTTTATGTTGCCTGGATTTGAGGTTGGGCCTTGACAATGTATTTTCTTCCTTCTTAATGTCATTTTCTGTTTTAGAAAACTGTATATTTTGATTTCTGTATTACTTTTTTGTGAAAGTTTGATAGTGAGTAGCTGTATCACTGCAATCAGAACCACTTTGTAAAGCATCTTTTCTTTCAGTATCACTTCTGTGTCAGAGATCCTTGATTAGTGTGTGTCCCAAGATTTTGCCTTCTCTATTGATTTGGAATAGGACACTGGTTTCCATCTGGGACTGTCCTCCATCCTTTGGTATAGGGCTTTGTTAAGGTTATTACCCAGGCACCTCTTGACATTATTACCCAAGGGAAAACATGTAGTTAAGGCAGATATGATATCCTAGTTACAGTAGTACAGTTAGCTATACTGATAATAGGAAGTGAAATTTAGAAATTGACAATCTTTGGTAACTAATGCTTTTGTATTTTATTTTATTTTTTATGGATCAATGATTTATCTTTTTAAGAAGGTAGAAATTAGAATTAAAACAAAAAATCACAAGTGATAAAAATTTCACTTAAAGTAATACGAATTTCAGAGTATTTGTTGTAATACATAGTGTTGTCTTCCAACCAGTTATTCATATTGTCAGATATATTTATGTAAAATTATATATATATATGTATCTTGTATAAATTCATATGTTGATACTTAATTTCTTCAGTAGTAATATGGAGTCAGGCATTACAAAGTAATTCCTCTCATGTGAATAGGGGCACTAATCTTATAGGAAGAGATACGGTTGACTGATTTCAAGGCCATTTTATGGTGGCTTTCAAGATTCTAGATGTCAGTGTGCACACCCTGTGTAATCCCTCACAGTAAGTGTTGGTGGGACCTCATGATTTCACAGTAATGTCCATAGATTAGCTTGAATTATGTGGCAAAGGGCAATATGTAGCTACAATTACAGCATGTTACATTACCTTAGATTCTTCTGTAACTGATGGAAGAGACACTGGAAGGATGCCAGGAAATTTGCAACATGAGAAGGTACCCGGAGTATGCCAAGCTGAACATATCCCCTGCTCACCATCAGCAAACGGATGGGGACCTCCTTACTCCATACAAGGAAATGAGTTCTGCCAACAATGGGATCCTGAAAGAAGCTTGAAGTTCCAGAAAGGAATGGAGGCCAGCCCTGGCTGCCAACACAGAGAAACCAGTTTAGCTGTGTCCAGATTTTTCCCTATTATCTGGTAATATACAGGTGATTTTCTAGGCAATAAGTGTGTGCTAATTTGTTCTACTAAAAAGGAAAACTAGGTTGGACTTCGTGGTGAACACTGACTGTAATCCCAAAACTCAGAAGTTTTAAGCAGTAGGATTACAACAGGTTTAAGGCCAGCCTTGGCTACAAAGCAAGTTTTTGTGTCAGAAAATAAAACAAAAAATCAAAACAGATGAATAATACAAATGTCAAAAATATTTTATATTAGCATCAAAAAATACATTCAGTCACATTCTATAGATGAAGAGTTGTATCATCAAGGATACATAGAAAGAAATAACTATTTATTTATTTAATTTTTTATACAGGGTCTCACTAGGCAGCTTGGACTCTAGTGATCTAGTGATCCTCTTGTTTTCAGTTTCCCCAGGCTGGGATTACATTTGTCTTTTTTTTTTTTTTTTTTTTTTTTTTTTTTTTTTTTTTTTTTTTTTTTTTTTTTTTTTTTTTTTTTTGTCTTTTTGAGACAGGTCTTTCTATGCAGTTCAGGCTGGCCTTAAGCTCACTTTGTATCTCAAGCTGGTCTGGAACTCACAGCAATCCTGCCTCAGCCTCCCAAGTGCTGAGATTACAGGCATGCGCCACCACACCTGGTTTGGGATTACATTTGTGCACCACCACACCTGGACGTGGTCTCAAACCCAGTGCACCTGTGGGCGGGGCCAGCACCACGTGTAGTGCCAAGGATTAAACCTGTCCCTGCACTTGCCTAAGCAGACATTTAGTTCTCTGAAATATCCTCCCCAGAAACTGATAACTTTAAAAAGAAAAAGTTTCAGGAAAGAGAGAAGATTCAAAGTTTCAATAATGAGAACAAGACTGATGAGTAGACATGTCAGTATCACTTGGAATAGGATTTTGACATGCAGAAAAGTACTTACTGACAATACAATGGCAAATTTTTTGCTATTTTGTATGAAATTATTATAAGAATATAAAGATCTAGTATACTTTTAACAAACCTTGTAGGATAATGGCAAACACTTGCATCTGAAATTTATTGAGAAGTTTTAAGAAAATGATTAAACCAGCAAGATGTCATTATAAAATTTAACGAAGTATTAAGACTCCATTATCACTTAGAGACAAAGATCTGTTTCATAAAAGATAAGGGTTTGTATGCCCTGGTCCACTCCACAGTAACATCACTCATTTTAAGTTGTGCTCTTTCTGTAGAAAGCTCCATCTGAAGATCCTACAGGCCTTTCAACCTTGCCTAGATCATTGCCTTAATTATTATTTGTTTGTACCCTCTAAAATTCATAAATTTAGTTGTCATGGTGACAATACTAAGAGGAAGGAGTTTGGTAGATAATAGGACAGAGAGCCTTGGCACATAGGAGAATTAATGGTGTTATAAAAGGACAAGTTTACCTCTCTCTCTCTCCTCAAGTTCTCTCCCACCATGGAGTAACACAGCAAGAAATCTCTCATGCAATGGATGCTGCACCTTCAGAACTGTCAGCAAATTTTTGTTCATTAAAAAATATTCAGGGCCACCCAGATAGCTCAGCAGACTAAAGCACCTGCTTAGGTAGAGCACGGCAGCTGGGGTTTGATCCCCAAGGTGCTGTTCTGGCCTCGCCTGCGGGGTGCACTGAGACGGTGATTGAGACTGGGTGTGGTGGCACATACCTGTAGTCCCAGCTCTTGGGTGGCAGAACACAGGTATATCACTACAAGTCCAATTGGAATAGTGAGACCCTACAGACAAGACAGTCTAGACCATGTACCAAAGGGGAAAAAAAAAAAAAAAAAAAAAAAAAAAAAAAAAAAAAAAAAAAAAAAAAAAAAAAAAAAAAAAAAAAAAAAAAAAAAAAAAAAAAAAAAAAAAAAAAAAAAAAAAAAAAAAAAAAAAAAAAAAAAAGAAGAAGCAGTATGTAGATAGCATACATTTAATTTTAGCATCTCAAAGTTTGCCTTTGATTATTATAACATCACCACAGGTACCTGATTGTGGTTTTATGTGTTAACATGATCACAAGAACTACTTTCTATGCACAGCTCTTATGTTTGTATCTGTGGGCTCCGTTTTCCTCTCTACCTGCCACAGGTCCAGCTGGATCACTGGATCATGATGCCAAAACACCTGTGCTTCCTGAGTGTACTGCCTTTACTTTGGTCTGCTCTTCCTCTGCCAGTGCTTGCAACAG
>PVKA01039497.1:0-19450 GCA_004027165.1 Ctenomys sociabilis
GGACGCGCTCGCTCTCGCGCCCGCGCTGACAGCTCCCCAACAGACTTCTGCGGGCCCAACTGCCCCAAACAGGGAAGTGTGCGGATCGAACCACTACACGCCCCAGGAGGGGGGGAATGAGGTCGAGCAACGAATGGGTCAAAAGTCCTCCCAGTGCCATCCGCGTCCAACACCGCAACGGAAAACATCGAGAAATCTATAAAATATAGCGACGTTCTGTCCTTTGGCCCCGTGCCTCAACTTGAAAAGCTCCATCTACCTATCACCAACCTCACTCTCCCTGCTCCAGCTACCTCAAATGGTTTGGGCCACAACCAAGCCTCTACCATTGGTTCTGCAGTGGGGAGGGGAGGGTGACAACAGGGATCTGGACCAAACCATTCCCGCTACTGGCTCCCTAGTAGCCTTTTGGACTAGGGCAGATCCTGCCACGATTGGTCAGCTATGTTGTCTAGCTGCAACCCGTTGATCAAGAATCCTGGTCTAACCCATTCTTCACACGACCGGAGGTAGGCAGGATCATGGGAACTTTAAATCCTAGATAAGTGGCTTTAGATATTTGCATAGTAAGGGAAAACAGTTCTGAATCAGGACTTCTGAACCTTGAAATATCTGGAACTGGGCAATTCTTTGTGTGAGGGATCTCTGATGTAGGAGTGCCAGATGCCCTCTGAGAGACAAAAATCTCCAGTTGGAAACCACTGCTCCATCTGTATTCCTAACTGGTAAGATTCAGAGCTACTTGTAGATATTCAATTTGATTATCATTTAAGCTAGCCGTTTGGGTTTGTATTTATGCCTAAAAGGACCAATATATCTGGATTTGAGCATAGTTTACAAAGATAAAGCTCATCCTTTGGATGTGAAACTCAATGCCTCCTTAACTGCTTCTCTTCACCGGCCTGCAGCTAGACAACATAGATCGGCAAAGTTATTCAATGCATCCTGAAGACATTCCCTTGTCTTCTCCGATCATACATATCCAACTTTTCAGATGCCTTGCAACAACTGTTCCAAGAATTCTGGTCTAATTCATTTTCCACATGTGTGGAAATGGAGGCAGAAGATTTGTGAGTTGCACCAAAACAGGATAGAGTTTTGTATCTATCTATGGCACACAGAGGCTCTAACTGTGGAACATGTGGAAATTAGGTACTTATTCCCACATTGCACATTTATCATACTGGATAAGTGGACCAAACACCAGTGAGGCCTCTTCTGGGACTTCTCATTCTTTCAGAAACCTTAAACTTTTTTCTTCACATATCTCATTATTTGAAAACTCCACAATGTCAGCAACCATATTTGTTTTGTTCACTTGAATACCTAAAACCAAAATAGTATCTGATCCACAATAAGTAACCTATTATTTTCCAGGTGGAGATGATAATTGTGTTTACATGTAATACATACAATAAATACTCATAAATATTTAGCTCACATCTTTCCCTCAGGCTGGCTAACCTCATTTTATTTCACACAATCCTGTAAATTACTCTAGTTTAGCTATTTTTTATCTCAAATTCCAAATATATGATAAAAAGAAGTATTTAGAAAATACTAATAATGTGACCAGACATGGTCTTACAAGCCTGTAATCCTAGCACTTGAGAGGCTGAGGCAGGAGGACTGCTGTGAGCTTGATGCCAGCCTAGGCTACATAGTGAGTTCAAGGCCAGTCTCTACTACATAGCAAGACCCTGAAGAAGAGGAAGAGGAAGAAGAAGGAAGAAGAGGAAGAGGAAGAAGAAGGAAGAAGAAGAAGAAGAAAACAAAGATCATGAACTTAAAAAAATAGTAATATCAAGAGTAATAGGATCTACTATTTGTTGAAGACTTTCCACAGTACCAGATTGTTCAATATCTATCTGTGTAACCAAGTAGTAAATATTTAGTTTTGCCCGATATAAATTTGTTGTGTATTCTTATTCCACTTTTTCTTTCCTTCTCTTTTTTAAAAAGTAATACTTGTCAAGTAAAAGAGCATACAAAAACAAACAAGACAATTAATAAACAATATATTATCTCCATTTTAAAGGTAAGGTTGAAACAGCACTTAAAGAAATAATCATCTCCTATAGTCTCATCTTACTTATTATAGATCTACCCTCAGTAGACTATAATTCTACAAGAACTGTAAATGTCTTCTTTGCTCACTGCAGTTTCTCAGAGAGCCCGGAACAGTATGGGAACACAGTTCATTCTCAGTAACCAATTTTTGGATAGAGGAATGAATGAACTTAATTTAATCATTGTTCACCTCGGACAAATTCTGAATGCAAGATTTTGCCGCTTCTCTTGGTATTAATCAGTTGTAGCATGAAGTAGCTCTCTTCCTGTGAAGGAAACCTAAGAACAAGAGGATTTAGAGGCTGGTCAAGATGGACTGCCCTTACCTAAGATGGCGACAGGGAAGCTTGCCCTTTCCGGTCACATGATCTGCCAGGGCCCGATGAGTACCTCCCTGCGCGTGCGTGCTGTGCAGCTGCTTCGAGGCGCTGAGGGGAGAGGCTCTGCTGCCAGCTCTGCCGCCGGGGACCCGTTAGAGCGGAAGCGCCGCCGCCGCCTTCGCTTTCCCGGGGCTCTTGGGTCCCGGCAGGTGAAGGCGGGAGCCATGTCGAAGCGGCTCCGGAGCAGCGATATGTGTGCCGACTGCAGCGGGCCGGGTGAGTTGCATTGGCCGGGCCCGCTCCCCTCTGCTCCTGGACGGGACCCCTGTCCCGGGGCTGCCCCCTTGGGACAGGCAGGTTCTTGCGACCGAGCTGTGCACTTCGCGAACGGGCTCCAGCAAGGGGGACCGTGGGACCTCATCGGGGCGAGACCAGTCGCGGGCCTGGCAGCCAGAAGGGGAGGGGGCCGTCACCCTCTCATCCATTTCGTTCCCTCTGCACTCTGTCTCAGGCCAGTCGAGGAGGTGGCGGAGCCTGAGCCGCTCCCCAGACAGGAAGGGGCTTGGGCAACCCACAGGAAGGCCAATTACAGAAGTAAAATGCTAGCGTCCTCCCGGCTGCTGCTGCCAGAGGCTGCAGGTGTCAGCCTTCACTGAACCCCTGTCCCCGTTAGGGGATATTTCCTGGGTGGGCTGCACTCCCGGCTTTCCTCCTGGAGACTAGCCAGAGGGTGCCGGTGCTTGGTGAATGACTTTCCCACTCCCGACATCCCGGCAGCTGCTTCCTGGGGGCGATGTGGAATCTCCGTGTTGGGGTGTTGCAGACACATGCAGCACTTAGGAATCAGTGCGTGTCTCAAGTTTGGGGATCCAGAGGGCCTAGGTTCACACTAGATGTTACCTCTCGGTGACCTTGGGCTGGTGACTTCACTTGGTCAAGCTTTGATTTTATTTTTTTCAGTTAAGGATAGCTGGGAATGCCATTTTTTTAATTAGGGATATCAAGTGGATATTGGTAGGATCTTCTAAGTTTTTTTTTTTTCTCTTAAAATTATGTTATTCAGTCCCAAATCCTGACATTGCCTTAAAGCTAGTTTCTAAATTACAGTTTTAGCAAAAAATACACACAGAGTTAGTGGCAATGTAATCACGCAGGGACATTGGAAGGCCAGAACTATTCTTACTGTACATAATGTTCAGATTTAAACATTAAATCTATTTTAGCAATTGGAACTGAGTTAACAGGTCTCAGCATAGATTATTATATGCTGTTTTCTAACTTAACAGCTTTGAGTTTAAACTAATTCAGATGCCAGATGGCTTTCTTGGGAGAACAGTGTCCAATACATGATCCTATGTGAGTCATTGAACACCAGTGGCTTTGCAACTGTTCAGTTCTTCATCTTGTCATTTTGAAGCAGAGACTGATTTTAAATAGTACTGTGATAACCCTTATGTGGTTATTCCATCGCCCGGGTAATGCAGGTAGTATTATTAGTTTCCTTTGACAATAGGGAAGGAATAGAGGAGCTTTAAAATAAGTGTTTTATAAACCAATACTATATAGACTGTTGTTTTGTCTGAAAATGTTATTGCTCCACTTCGTCTTTTTTCCACCAGCTTTCAGCTGAACTTGTCTGTGATGTTTGATTCACATTCTCCCTTCATACTTCCTCTTAGGATACGTACACTTTATTTGTTGATGGATTGTATGGGGCAAAGGCAGATTGCTTTTCCTTTGCCATCCCAAATGTTTTGTTTTTGCCATCCTAGATATTATCTTGTACTTTTTTTTTTCTTTTTGAAATAGGGTCTTGCTCTGTAGCCCAGGCTAACCTAGAACTCGCAGCAGTTTTCCTGCCTCAGCCTCCCAAGCACTGGGATTACAGGCCTACGCCACCAGGCCCAGCTATCTAGCACTTTTGTAGTGTTTTATGCATTTCAGAATTTGTTTTTCTTCCAGTGTATCATTTTAGTTGTCTTGAATGCCTCATCTACAGAGACTTGAGTCACTTCCTTCCTGTTTTAAATATAATGAGACTACCTTTACATGTTCTGTGAATTTGAGCAGCTAGGAATTTATGCAGCCTTTTCTATCAAGTCCTCATGAACACATTACTAAGACTGGTAGGGACCATTTTGAGATTCTGATGAATGGTAAGACATCCCCAGAAAATGTATATGTACTTAACTCTTTCACACAAAATTTGTGTTAAATAGAGTGGGGAGGGGTAGAGATTTTTGAAATACATTTGTGGTACCCATCAATCTAAGAAACCCTGGCATAAAGCATCTTGAATGAAAGGATTTTACCCAACCTTATTCAAACTTGATTTTTATTTTTCTATATTGTTAACATTCTTTCTGTGGCAGTCTTAACATATGTCTAAGTGATCGAGAACCTCACTTAGTATGTGTTAAACCTTTGCTTGTCTTGTTCCTGTTCAATTTCTCCAACAGTGTAAGTCCTTTTCACATGTTAAAACCAAAACCAAAGCTGTATTTCCAAACAGGTTGTTTAGTTTGTCTTTTATTTTTGGTCATTTATAGTAGTAAAAGCAGAAATATTGTTATGCACCTTTTAAGGATCTTTGCATTTTGATATTTTCCATCTTTGTTCCTTAGAATGGCATAGTAGAACTGGCAAAATTATACTTCACTTTGTCTGTTACACTTTTGTTTCTGTTTTATTTCATAGCAAATACTTATGTTTGATCCTATCTTAAGTATTTTACTTGTTTTTAATGAATCTAGCTCATCTTAAATACACTGTATTCTTAAGTTCAATTTTCTGAAGACTTCATGAGATACTAATATAGTAGTGTACTATTCAATGTTCACTGTGTTAAGTACTATATTTCCAATAAAAATCTTTCAAGTGATTATGAATTTTAGTGGGCTCTTGAAAATAACACAGTGATATATTTAGAAAAGATATAACAGCTAGTATTATTGGATACTTACTGCATAAAAGGTATTTTACTATGCATCCTTATACCCCTCAGAGGTATTACTGTATTCCTTTTGACCCATGGTGAGGATGCTCAAAGTTACTTGCCTAAGATCCTTGTTTAAGAAGTGGAAGAGTAGGGCTTCAAACCATGGATTGCTTGTCCTTAGAACTAATTCTCAGGGGCTGGGGAGATGGCTTAGTGGAATAAGTGCTTCCCTGGCAAGCGCAAGGGTCTAAGTTCAATCCCCAGTTCCACCAAAAAAAAAAAAAAAAAAAAAGAACTAATTCTCATAGCCACCACATTCTCTAGCTCCTAAGATTTATCTTTGATTGACCTCCTGTAACTTTTCATTACATGGCTTTAAGGTTTGATAAACTATTAAAAATGGTAATGATGTACTTGCGTTTTAGAGATTTTTGTGGACTTTGAAGAATTCAGAAATACAGTCCTTAGACCAGCTTGACTAATACCTGTTGTCACCCCATTGTGAGGCTGGTGAAAATAGAGATCTGTCATTTGGGGGGGCTTCTCAGTGTTCAGTTTACTTACCCAGATCTATCCTGCCTACCAAGTGTTATTCCTCATTTGAATGAATGTCTAATGAATCTCTGTAGGATTTCACAGGAAAAGAGTTATACATACACCAAAAATACTACTTATTTCTATTTTACGTTTTTCCTCTGTGAGGAAGTTTTTCTTTCATATCATTTGCAAGGTTAAACTCTACTGCAGTTTGTTTAAAGCAACTAGTAGATATCATAGATCATTTCCTAGTAGAGGAAGCCATATATTTCTGCCCTTGAAACTATAGCTGCTGAACAACTTTATAGTTGTCTCTCAGAGCTTTCTGTTTTTTTTTTTTTTTTTTTGTCTTTTTGAGACAGGGTCTCACTGTGCAGTTCAGGCTGGCCTTAAGCTCACTTTGTAGCTCAGGCTGGTCTCGAACTCACAACAATCCTCCTGCCTCAGCCTCCCTAGTGCTGGGATTACAGGCCTGCGCCACCACGCCCGGCTTCTCAGAGCTTTCTGTTAGACTATTACATTAGTCAGATTTCTGTTGCTGTGACAAAATACCTGAGATAACGAATTTGAAGGAGGAAAAGTTTATCTTGGTCATGTTATCAGAGGTTTCAGTCCATGGTCAGTCAGCTCCATGTGTAAGCAGAAATATCATGGTGGAATGGTGGGATGGAGGAAGGCTCTTCCCATGGCAGCCAGGATGCAGACAGGGAAGAGCCAGAGCAGAAGAGACTGGGACCAGATAAAGTCCCCAAAGTCAGAGCCTCGATGATCTACTCTCTTCAACAAGGCCCAACTTACTATTCCCATCACCTCGGTACAATGTCAAGTTATGATGTCACTAGTGTATTAGGGCACTAATGAAGCTCAAGTCTGTATAGTCTGGTCCCTTGTCTAGGCCCCACCTCTTTAGGGGATACTTTATATTTAAAGCGTAACACGTACAGACATTGATTTGCAGTGATTAGGACAGCAATAATTTCATTTACTTGAAAATAATTTTATTTTCTTTATTTACTGTGTGACTAATTCACTACCAAATTAGGTTCTCTTGCTGCTGTGGATATGGATTTGACGTGATTCATCCGCTCTCTCGGTTTGCTTCTCTTACATTGAATGAAAGAGCATCTAAGGTGGTAGATCCACACTAAAGCTATAGTGCTTGGGAAAAGCTAACTGCTTATGTAGGGTTGTTCATATCAGTTAACATTGTACTTCACCAGCCAGCTCGATACCGTGATAAGCATTAGTATATCGTTTTAGTAAGCAACAAAAAATGTCCTGATTCTGAGAAACCAAACCTGGTCACCTTTTTCTATCCTATGGCAGAGCAACCAGCTGCTGTCCTTGCCACTGAGATTTCATTCTCTTTCCAGATCCTTCCTGGGCATCAGTAAATAGGGGAACTTTTATATGTGACGAGTGTTGCAGTGTCCATCGGAGTCTAGGGCGTCATATCTCTCAAGTAAGGCATCTTAAACATACACCATGGCCTCCAACACTTCTTCAGGTAAAGAATAAGAATTCTCACGTTTATAATTTATGCTTTACGGCTCATTGTGTTAACTAATGAAATTGTGATATTTTATTTAGCACAATGCTTTCCAACATGGAACAAATGCTGTTTTACTCACGTATGTTATTTGTTAACATTTTTCTTTAAAAAAAATTATTAACAATCATTGTCCGTGCTAGTTATAGTTTTCTTATACATATTAAAACAACATGATCATTAAAATATTTGAGAATTTCCTACATGTCTTAAGTACCCCTGGTGACTTATGATCCATAGTTTGGGAATTATTGCTTTAGAGTCAGCTGTAGCATTGTAAACTACTCATTTCTGGACTTAGTTCAGGTTTTATAGTCTGGCTTCATAAACACAGATAGACCTCACAGTAGTACCCATCCCCTTTCATATGAGAATGAGCTATTGGAAACTCCTAAGCAAATAATTTCAATGAGCCACACCTCCCAATTTCATTTTAAATCTGAACTCCAGAGAGGTGGGGTTGGTGGCTTATGTTTATGATTCTAGCACTCTGGAAAGCTAAGGCTGGATGATCACAGATTTAAACCAGCCTGGGCAACTCAGTAACTTAGTGAGACTCAGATCTCAAAAAGTCAAAAGGGTTGGGGATGTAGTTCAGTACAAAGGCTCTAGGTTCATGTTCAGTAACATATATACACACACAGCAGGGCTGTTCAAATGACCCCATCTGCTTTTGATAATCTCAGATATTTTCATATCAGAAACCCAAAAACATTTGTTTTTGGCCTCTTGGTTCATTCAGACAAGTTTAAGGGACATGCTGTCTAGCTGCCACAGATTTAGTGAAGTGTGTGCTCAAGACAAAGGAAATTGAAACACACAATCCTGAGTTCTAAGTGAACTTGAAGAATGTATACCCCAGATAGAAGCACCATGACCTCAGGCCCCAAATAAGACTAAGAGCCCCTTTAGCATGTAACAAGTGTTAGGTATGCAAGCAAACATATTAATAATATGAGGTTTTCTTGTTGTTGTGCAGTACTGGGGATTGAATCAATATGCAATTATAGCCAGGTGTGGTGGTGCATGCTTGTAATCCCAGCACACCTGTAATCCCAGCCTGTGGGTGGCTAAGGCTGGAAGATCATTGCAAGTTCAAGACCAGCCTGAGCTACCAAGTAAGCTCAAGGCCAGCCTGAACAGCATAGCAAGACCCTGTTTCAAAAAAAAAGACCAAAAAAATATATATATATATAACAATCAAACCAGTGTTAAAGTTAGTCTTCAGTGTGTAAGTATATAACAATCAAACCCACTTAGACAGTTAACTATGCTTCCCACCAAAGCTGAATTTTGCATACAGATTCATCTTTCTTATTCTAAGATCAGAAAACAATGAGTAAAATCTCAAACATGTTAGTATTTGTGGAGCTTTTTTTTTTTTTTTTCCTAATTCTGTCACTATTTGTGGAAAGAAATTAAAATGTGATTCCATACTGTTGGTTTTAGATGGTTGAAACCTTGTATAACAATGGTGCTAATTCTATATGGGAGCATTCCTTGCTGGACCCTGCTTCTATTATGAGTGGAAGACGGAAAGCTAATCCACAGGATAAAGTACAGTGAGTGGAATGTTTATAAATACTTTTATATCTTTGTAACAAATGGGACTCCACTAATAGGACCACAGCTATTTTTGATCACCCTCCTTCCACAAGGCCGTGCAGGAGGTAGCTACCCCAGCTGTGCATTGGGCTCTTTGCTAGTAGAAATTCAGCCTGAAGTGGGTGGGATCATTTCTTTTGCATGGTCTCCAGACAGGTGTTAATGATTTCTCCAGTTAGAGACTGAGGCTTGGAGACTGTAGATGTAATCAGATTTAAACTCAGGCACTCTTAACAGGAGGCTGTCAGACCAGAAACCTAGGGTCTGGATACCAGTCTGCTTGATGTCTCACCTATGAGACTAAATACTGCCTCCTCTGAAGGTTGCAGTCAATTAAGAAAATTATACAGAGGAGAAAGATGCTATAAAAAGCAGATTTTTGCAGTCCCAGCCATTTATAATGACTAAAGTATGTTTTCAGACTTAAGGTTTTGAGCACTGCTGAAACTTATTTCAGCATTGTTCATTTTATTCTCAAGTGGGGGATGTGGGTCACTTCCTCTTCTTTTTACAGTCCAAAGAATGGGGAGTGTCGTGTCTGAACTGCAAGTGAACTGTTTTCTTTTTTGTTTTCCACCAGTCCCACTAAAGCAGAATTCATCAGAGCCAAGTATCAGATGTTAGCATTTGTCCATCGCTTGCCCTGCCGGGATGACGATAGTGTCACTGCCAAAGATCTTAGTAAGGTGGGTCACACCTTTTAAAATCCATAAGGGTTGAGTGAGACAGTATATTTTAGGTAAAAAAATTTTTTTTAAAGAAAAACAACAAAGGCTGGCAATTTGGCTGAGTGGTCGACTGATTGCCTGGCCTGTGTAAGGCCCTGATTGATCCTGAGGACCTCAGAAACAAGACAGAAAGGAAGAAGAAACCCATTTTCAGTGATTAAATTATCAATGAAACATTTTACAATCTCTTTCTTTCTTTCTTTCTTTCTTTCTTTCTTTCTTTCTTTCTTTCTTTCTTTCTTTTTTGAGACAAGTTCTCACTGTGCAGTTCAGGCTGGCTTTGAGTTCACTTTGTAGCCCAGGCTGGTCTTGAACTCCTAGCAATCCTTCTGTTTCAGCCTACCTAGTGCTGAGATTACAGGCAAGCACTACCATACCCAGCTGGTTTCATCTGTAATTGAAATTCAGATGCCAGCCATTTGTCCTAGGAGGTCCAAGGGAAGAGGAAAAAAAATAAGTAGCTAGAAAACTATTTTTAGTTTTTCAATGTTTTTAAATTATATTTTAGTAAGTGTTTTTGTTTGTTTGACTTTAAAATAAACATTGTCTCAGCGTATGTTCTTAGAAAGGACTAGAAAGTTTTCAGGACAATTGTTTCTAATAAGTACAGCTTCCATATTGTGTAGTAAGGATTTTCAGAAAGTATATTGTGATCCAAAGTTGTGGTACACAGGAATTTTTCTTGTTTTTTTTGTTTGTTTGTTTTGTTTTTATGTATTTGGTACAGGCTCTCACTACACAGCTCGAACTCGTAGTGATCCTCCTGTTTTCAGCCTCCCCAGTTCTAGGAATACAGGTATACACCATCATGCCCAGTCTTGGTGGCTGGCTCAGCCCTCCTGGGGACAGAGTACACAGGTCTATTATATATGTAAAAGGAATAGATGATTTTCCTTACATGGGCATGTTCTTCTCCTACAGGAAATGCACATATTTTTGAAGCACTCATTTTGACAAATTCTCACATAGAGCCTGGCTGTTATAATTCAGAGTCCTAAACTTTGCATAGAAATGTATGTAATTGTTATTTCCACTAATAAATGAGACTTTATGTGGTTTTCCTTCCTTAAACCAAGTTTTTAAAAAATAAGATTTGAATGTAGATGATAAGAGTAGATTTCTCCATCCTGTAATACTGCATCTCAGAGAAGCCTGGGTTAGACTTGAAGGAAGGCAGCTTGTCTTGTAAATGCTTGAGTTTTTTGCAGTAGTACAGAATCTGGTGTCCCACAGGCCTATTTTGTACGCTGGGAGACTTCAGGAAACCATTGTAGATAGGCTAGTCATAGTGTTGTGGAGAGAGTAAGGTATAAGACAGAGTCCTGTATCTTATGCAGTGTAAAATTTGAAGCTGTAAATTCAATAGCAATGGTAATAAGTAATAATAATTATTATAACAGGATCTGGATTATCTGAGCACTTCCTGTATACTGGGCTAAGTGCCAAATAATTATATCATTGAATCCTGACAATAACCTCGTTAAAGAACTATGTTAGAGTCACACAGCTTGAAGGGAAAAAAACAGGCCTTGACATTCAGGTCCTTCAGATTTCAGAGCCATACGCAGCCACCTTGTACCACCTCTCAGGTTTGGTTGTGCCACTTGCTTGGAGGAGCCCTGCATTTGCGTCAGTCACACCTCAGTCTTAGTTTCCTTGTGAGCAAAGTGGGCCTGGCCCACTCCATGGAACTATGAGACTTCTCCATCTACCCAACAGAACCAAATGTGTGTTATTAATATAACCTATATTAAAATAGGTTATCAGCTGCTATAGTACATCATTCCTGACATTTTTAACATGTTCTCTGTGTGTGTGTGTGTGTGTGTGTGTGTGTGTGTGTGTGTCTTTTTCAGCAACTCCATTCAAGCGTGAGAACAGGGAATCTTGAAACCTGTCTGAGACTGTTATCTTTAGGAGCCCAAGCCAACTTCTTTCATCCTGTAAGAAAACCTGAATTGATTCAGATATTAACAGAGTTGTCTTCATGTAGACTTTAGTGTAATTTGTTTTTTATTTTGTTATTTTGCTCTTTATTAATACTTCTTAGGAAAAAGGAAACACACCACTCCATGTGGCCTCCAAAGCAGGGCAGATCTTACAGGCTGAGTTGTTGGCAGTATATGGAGCAGACCCAGGTACACAAGATTCTAGTGGGAAAACTCCTGTTGATTATGCAAGGTGAGAATCTGAGATACTTGCTGCTTCTCTGTTGTTGTTAGGTAGCAAAATTGTGTGTGGTTAGTGCTTAACTCTTACTATTATATCATCATCATTATTATTGTGGGGGGGTGCTGGGATCAAATTTGGGACCTTGTACTTGCCAGGCAGGTGCTTATACCACTGAGCTATCTTCCTACCCAGTGCGTACCCCTTTTTAAGATTTACATTCTTTTGTCTTTTTTTTTTTTTTTATCTTTTTGAGACAGGGTCTCACTATGCAGTTCAGGCTGGCCTTGAACTCAGCAATCCTCCTACCTCCGCCTCCAAGTGCTGGTATTACAGGCATTTACGCCTGCTACATTCTATTATTTTGCAAATCAACGTATTTCACATGCATAGAGCTTGAATACATTTCAAGGTCAGCCTGGCAAAATTTAGGGAAAGGTAGAATTATAAACCAGTGTGCTTAGCTTCCAAAGGATCTTTCACTTGATCCTTTATAACACAGGTATTTGAGACAGTCACAATACAAATCAAGTATCAAGAATTACAGAACCTGCTCCTCAGTTTTATGATGCTCTTAGTCATTGCTTGAACTTAAAAACAAGTCTATAAATAGATACGATTAAATAAGTGTAGTAAATCGTTAATTGTAAATTTAGACAGTGGACATCTGGATGTTCTTCATACAATTTAAAAATTTTTTCCTTTTGTGTATGTTGCTGTTTTTTTTTTTTTTTAAGATGTAGTCTTTTTTTTTTTTTTTTCTTGTCTTTTTGAGACAGGGTCTCACTATGCAGTTCAGGCTGGCCTTAAGCTCACTTTGTAGCTCAGGCTGGTCTTGAACTCACAACAGTCCTGCCTCAGCCTCCCGAGTGCTGGGATTACAGGCATGTGCCACCACGCCCGGCTTAAGATGTAGTCTTAAGTGTCCAAGACCCTGGCTCAAGCAGTCTTCCTGCCTCAGCCTCTAAGATAATAAGGCTGCTTAGCATGAGCCAATATACCCAGCTAAGTTTTTCTGTATTTGAAAGTTCTAACCATAAAAAAAATTGAAAAATAAGTAAATCTATAGATTAGTCTTGAGTTCACTAAATGACAGAAGACCAATCATCTTTCCTTTTCTTTCCAAAATCTCTTTTTATTTACTGCAGAATCCCATGCCCTGCTACACGTAAGATAAAAAGGGTGAAATGACAGAATGCTGTCCACCCAGAATTTATCTCTTGGAAGAAATGAGTCACAAATGCCTGAAAAGGTTAAATGGGGCAAGATAACATGTGATTCAGACAGATAGTTGGTCTTAAAAAACACATGTACAGTTTCTTTGTTGTGACCCAAATCATTGGAAAATTTCTTTAGTTCTTTGAGTTAGGGGCTGTCGAGATAGCTCAGTGGACTAAGTACCTGTTTAGGCAAGTGTAGGGACCAGGGTTTGATCCCCAGTACCACATGCTGCTCAAGCCTCGCCCCTGGGCGCATTGAGCTGGCCACTGAGACCAGACATGGTGGCACACACCTGTAATCCCAGCACTGGAGAGGGTGAAACAGGACGATCACTCTGACCCTGAGTTGCATAGTGAGACCCTGCACCAAATACATTAAAAAAAAAAAAAGGTTAGATGGGACCTATGCAGAAGGAACCAAAGTGTTCCAGGCAAGAGGAACACAGTCAAGGTCAGGAGTCAGTATGGACACATATTCAGTACAGCAGGGAATCAGAATGGAGAGAGCTGAGCTTGCCTGAGAATGACAGCAGGAGTCCACTATTCCATCAGATCTGAGTCTGCATTGATTGTACAGGGTGCCATTATTTCCAACAGCATTAGAAAAGCTGTTAGTTAAATTATGATTTTCACAAATGTTTTAAAAAGATGTGCATGTTAAAAATCAAAGACCTATGGTGGCTGATGGGTAAGTAATAGTACCTTTAATGGTGGGAAGAAAAGCTGGCTGAAACTAGATTTGACCTTTGAAGAGAAGAGCCCACAGTAAACACCATATCATTTACTCCACATAATCATTTCTCTATATGCCTTGTTAACAAAAGGGTTCCAAGTACCTTAAATATTTATTTCATGAGTGAAGAAAGGAAATTTTTACATTTCTGCTATAGAAATTCAAAATAGAGAGAGGAAGCAGGATAAAGTGTGATTGTGCATGATTATAACCCCAACACTGGGGAATCTGAGGGAGGAGTGGTGCTGTGAGTTCAAGGCCAGCCTGGGCTACATAGTGAGTTCAAAACTAGCAAAATTACATGGCAAGACACTGTCTCTAAAAACCAAAACAACCCCCACCAAAAAAAGAAGAGAGAATATCTACAGGTATAAGCTCTGCATTAGGTGAGTCTGTCTAGGAATTGAGACCCTTGAGGTTCTGTAGTTTCTTTTTTTTTCTTTTTGGCAGAACTGGGGATTAAACTCAAACCCTTGAGCTTGCCAGGGAAGTACTTATTCTACTGAGCCATCTCCCTGGTCCCGGTTCTAGTTTCTAAACTTACCCAGAGACAGTCTCATTGTACCGTAATCATCTAGGAGAAAGGCCTTTTTCAGAATACTGATGCTTGGGCCCACCCCATCCCTTACTGATTGAAGCCTGAAAATTTTATATTTCTGGAAACATCCTCAACTGCTGTGATCTTCTGTCTTCATTTTATCTTTTTGCCTCATTAAAAAGTTATTCCTTATCCCTCATAAGTCTTTGAGTGTCTCATAAAGTTAAGTTATCCTATTCTGTATGTTTATAAGGAAAGGGGATAATTCTGATGGTAGAAACAGTTTATAAAAGTGAGACTCAAGGTAGATCTTAACAATCTGTGTCACACAGAGAGGTTGATTATTCTGAAAAACCATGTTTGATACACTGCTCAGGTGTCTCAGGGGATGTCTTTGTACTTTTCCGTTCTAAAGCCTGTGAATAGCGAGTAGTATCATATGTACTTTGTTCTCTCGGTAGGCAAGGAGGGCATCATGAACTGGCAGAGCGCCTTGTAGAAATACAGTATGAGCTGACTGACAGACTGGCCTTCTATCTCTGTGGCAGGAAACCAGGTGAGTGAAAAGATAATGACTGATCACACCTCCTGTTCGGAAGGTTCTGGAAAAACAAGTTGGAACACTTCTTTTTTAAAAAATGACCTCTGCTTTAACATAGCCTCAAGAAAATTGTGACTGCTGGGCATGGTGGCACATGCTTGTAGTCTCAGCACTACTATAATCCCAGTACTCAGGAAGCTGAGGCAAGAGGGTTGCTGAGTTCAAGTTCAGCTGGGTTCACAAAGTTGAGTTTAAGACAAGGCAGAACTACAGCAAGACCCTCAAAAAGTAAAGCATAAAATAAAATTGTGACTGAGGGTCTTTTTTTGAAAGGCTAACTGGGGAACTTTTAATTGTATATAAATATAAAGTTGATATTTTTTTGTGTGTATTTTTTTACAGAAGGGTCTACAGGGTGTTCAGATTGTGCACATAATGATCTGCCTGTTTACAGCCTCCCAGTAGCTGGGATTATAGGTACGCGCCACCACACCTAGTCTCAATTGGCATCTCAGTGTGCCCTGGGGGTGGGGCCAGTAGGCAGGCCTGGGGATCGAACCCCGCCCCTGTGCAGGTTTGCCGGTGCTTTAACCTGCTGAACTATTTGGCCAGCTCTAAAGTTGTTCGTATCTTAAAATTTCAGTCTTTTAAGTTTTTATTTTAGCTGGTGGATGTTTCATGAATCAAAGCACATAACTGAACCAAAGCTGAATGTGTAGTATAGTTCTTGACTATCATGGGACTAGTCATGGGAGGAAAAAGCAAGAACTTCTGTAATGATTTGAAGAGTTTTGCTGTCTAATGATGGAAAAAAAAAGCCCTTTGCCTTTAATCAGCCTTATTTGTGGAATGGTAGAGGATTCTCAAAACCATGGTCTGTGAGCCAAGTATATTTAATTTAAAAAGCTGTCAGGCTTTTTTTATTAAATCTACTTCTGTGGTAAGCTAGCCACGCCGGCTCACGTATGTCTTTTTTTTTTTTTTTTTTTTGTCTTTTTGAGACAGGGTCTCACTATGCAGTTCAGGCTGGCCTTAAGCTCACTTTGTAGCTTAGGCTGGTCTCGAACTCACAACAATCCTCCTGCCTCAGCCTCCGGAGTGCTGGGATTACAGGCATGCGCCACCACGCCCGGCTTCACGTATGTCTTGTACATGGCTGCTGTCCCACAACAATGGCAGGGTTGAATAGGTTGAGTGGTTTCCATGAACAGTCACAAAGTCTAAAACATCAACTGCTGAGCCCTATCCATTAATTTGTTTGCCAGTCCTTGCTGAGTAATATCCATATGCATGTACACAGTTGTTCTCCACCTGGGTTGTGTGGTAGAGTTATTGGCCCCTGCTGTTCCAGTTCTGGGTAAGACGGAGTAAAACCAGCCAACCTGTCCCTCCTGCCAAATGGAGCTAAAAATCCTGTACCAAGTGTGTTTGTAGCTCTCTCAGGACTTTGGAGAATAAATCCTAACTCATGAATTAAGAGACTTGAAGGCCACCCAGCTGGTGGTGAATCTTAACAATTTTATTTCTGATACAGATTCAGTGGGAGTCTGAGATCTATAACTACACCACAGATTAAAGAACCTTTCTCTTTCTAGTTTGCGGAACAGGAAATGAGACTCCGTAGGATAGAGCATAGGGGAGTTCCCCTGGGGTTTTCTCCTCCTTCCTTTTTCTGCTCACTCTCATCCTAGACCTGAGACCATCCTGTGGCTGTTGTGTTGGCAGTGGCAGTGGCAAATGCCTGACCATGGACATGAGGGAATTTGGATTGCTTTTCTTTTACTGTCTGATCTCTTGCCTCCTATCCAGCAGACAAAACCCAACCTGCAAAACAAAAATACCTGCTAAAGCATGTTAGCACACTCCAGCATTTAATGAAGTCTGAGTCTTACCACATATATTCAGAATATCATTGGTACCATCCATAGTGTCTCAACATATGAAGAACCAGGAAAAGCTCATGGACTTGTAAGAGAAAAGTGGTCAGCGGGTGCCAACTCCAAAATGACATGGATGTTGCAATTCTCAGACAAATATTTTAAAATAGGTACTAACACCATGCTCATACAAATAAGAATGAACATTTTTTTGGTTGTACACAGGATTCAACCCAGAGTCTTGCACTGAGCTATGTCCCTAGCCCTTTTTATTTTTAGTTTTTGATCTTTTTATTTATTTTTTTTTGAGACTGGGTTTCTCTATGAAGTTCCTACTGGCCTTGAACTCACTTTGTTTTCCAGGCTGACCTCGAACTCACAGTGATCCTCCTGCCTCAGCCTCCAGAGTGCTGGGATTACAGGCATGGTCATGCACCACTATGCCCAGCCTTATTTTTAATTTTGAGATATGGACTTGCTAAGTTGTCCAGGCTGGCCTTAAACTTGAAATCCTTCTACCTCAGCCTCCCCTAAAGCTGAGATCACAGATATATGCTACCATACCCAACTACATGTAAATATTCTTTTTTTTTTTTTTTATTTTATGTATTTGGTACAGGGTCTCACTATGCAGCTTAGATTTGTAGTGATCCTCTTGTTCTAGCCTCTCCAGCACTGAGATTACAGACCTGTGCCATCATTCCCCGTCTTGGTGGCCTGCTTGGCATACCTGAGGCAGGGCCAGCAGAGCATGTGTTACCAGGGATCAAACCCAGGTCCTTGTGCCTGCCTAGGCAGGTGCTTAGACCACTGAACTATCTCTGGCCCGAAGTAAACATTCTTGAAACAAGTAGCATAGAAAATCATAGCCAAAAAATAAGAAACACAAAAATAACCTGATAAGATCATTGGAACTGAAAAATGCAGTAACTAAAAATATAAAATTCACTGGATAAGGTTGATAACAGGTTAAAAATAACAAGTCAGTGAATGGAAAATACATCATTAGAAATCATCCAGCTTAAGCAACAGGAAAACGAGTAGAAGGGCAAAAACTCAGCAGAGTCTTGAGTAAGGAGAAATACTAGGAGGTCTGCCATTTGTGTTGCTGGACTTAAGAGAAAGCAGAGAAAGAGTGTGGTGTACACATAAATATTTGACAAAATACTGGCCAAAAATTCTAGATTTTTCAAAAGACATAAAAATTCAGGGTCGGGGAGATGGTTCAGTGGAATAAGTACTTCCCTGGCAAGCACAAGGGCCTGAGTTCAATCCCTGGTTCCAAAAAATTCAACAAGCATAGCAAACACCAAAGAGGGTAAACTCAAATTCACTTTCAGTACTTGTCATGCTGCTGAACACTAAAGTTGAGGGAAACCTCTTAAAAGCAACCAGGAAAAGAAAAATGACACACGATAAATGTTGAGGGCTGGAGAGATAGCTCAACAGCATAAATGCTTGCTTGGCAAGCACAAGGTCCAGAGTTTGATCCCTGGTAGCAAAAAAAAAAAAAAAAAAAAAAAAAAAAAAAAAAAGCTAGCCACAAGAAACGTCGACTATCCTTTTATTCAAAATGCTTCAGGGCTGGTGAGATAGTTTAGCACTGTAAAACGTCAGCTTAGGCAAGCTTAGGCAGGCACAGTGGACTGCAGTTCAATCCCTGGCACCACATGCCACGCCAGCCCCACCCTTAGAGCAGGCTGAGCCGGCCAAAAATAAAAATAAAAAATACTTTGGACCAGAAGTGTTTCAGATCTTAGAGACTGCGAGAGTTTAGGATATTTACATGGCTTTATCTATTAACCATCCGTAATTAAAAATAAGCTGAAATCCCAAACTTTTTGAACATCATGGTTGTTCCCTGTTCTGTAATCAGAAGTTATAGAGGTGACAAGAATTTCATTTTCTTTTATATTTTTCATATACTGAAAAAAAAAAAGGACCAGCGAGACAGCTCAGCACGCTGAGCGCCTGCATAGGCAGGTCTCAAGCTCCTGAACCTCATGCTTCAACTGCCTAAGTCCTAGAACTCCAAGGACCTGCTACCAGGTGTCACTGGATCATTCACATTTTATGTAATTATTGATATGTCTGGATTTAAGTCTGTCACCTTATTATTAATTTTGTCTGATCTTTAATTTTTGTTTTTCTCTTTCCTCTTGAATATATTTATTCAAAATATCTTACTTAAATAATTTCTAAATTTCCATTGTACTTATGTCTATGGAGCTTTTGACCAATTATCTTTGAATATCTTTTTTTTTTTTAGTGGTTATGTTAGAGATTACAACGTACATAATTTTCAGTCTACTCAGAAATATCTTACAATTTCAAGTAGAATGTAGAAATATTACCTAAATTTGTTTGCTGTTTCCCTGTTGCAGCTGTCATGTTTTATATTGACATAGTGCTGTCAACCCACCTGATGTTTTTAACTTTTGCTTTCCACTATCACACATATCTTAAAGAATATAAGAGGAAACTTTTTTTTTTTTTTTTTTTTTTTTTTTTTTTTTTTTTTTTTTTTTTTTTTTTTTTTTTTTTTTTTTTTTTTTTTTTTTTTTTTTTTTTTTTTTTTTTTTTTTTTTTTTTTTTTTTTTTTTTTTTTTTTTTTTTTTTTTTTTT
>PVKA01039498.1:0-19527 GCA_004027165.1 Ctenomys sociabilis
GCACAGAGGGCAGAAGTTCATGGTGGCGGAAAACAGCAAAAAGCAAGAGTAAAAAGGAAGGAGCAGCAACAGCAGAAGCATCGGCAAAAGTTTTTTAAAAAGCTGAATACTTAAAAAGTGCGAAGACTAATAGTATTATAATACTTGCATTGATTTTCTTTTTGTTTCATGTTTTACTAAAGAGAAATAAAGCAATACAGATAAGCTAATGTCTTCTCTCTTCCCTTATACTCCGAGTCCAGAGCATTGTTACCCATGTAACCTCACAGCTCTCTTGACCCTTTTTAGTTTCATTCTCTTCCTTTCTTCTCTGAGGAACTTCCCTCCATTCTAATTTTTTTTTAATGTATTTAGTACAGGGTCTACAAGATTTACAGAGTCTCACTATACAGATCAGACTCTAGTGATCCTCCTGTTTTTCAGGACCCAAGCTCTGGGATTACAGGCGTGCATCACTGCACCCAGTCTCTGTAGCCCATGTCAGCGTGCCCGGGGTGGGGCCAGCATGGCATGCTGGGGATTGAACCCCGGTCCCTGTACTCTGCCTAAACAGGTCTAATTTATATATGTCTTTATTTCATGTTTAAGCTTAGCTGCTTTAAAGGATAGGTAGGGGTCTGCCAAATAGCTCAGTGGACTAAAGCTCCTGCTTAGACAGGCACAGGATGGGGATTCAATCCTGGGCCATGCTGGCCCCACCCCTGGCACATGCTTGGGTGTGGTGGTGTGTGCCTGTAATCCCAGCGATCTGTGTAGTGAGACCCTGTACTCCCTGTACTAAAATACATTAAAATAATAATAATAATAAAGGATAGGTAATACATGTACATGTTACAAAGTTCAAAAGGGCTGAGGCAGGAGGATTGTTGTGAGTTCGGGACCAGCCTGAACTGCATAGTGAGACCCTGTCTCAAAAAGACAAAAAAAAGTTCAAAAGGAACACAACAGGCGGGTGACCCAAACATTTGTAATTCCAGCTTGGGGAAGCTGAGGCAGGAGGATTGCCAAGTTCAGGCCAGCCTAGAATGCCTAGTGAATTCAAGGCCAATCTGAACTATGTGTTGAGACCATGTCTTAGGGGGAAAAAAAATTCAAAAGGAATAGAAATTCTACTTCTGCTTCTCACTACTCCTCTGCAGGCAACCACAACCACTGATGTTTGTTTATCCTTTTAGGGCTATCTGACATGTGTCCAGATGAAGATGTGCCCTTAGCCTCCTCCTCCCCCAACAGACTGAGGTGTTGGTACTGTTCATGGGGCATCCTTCAATGTCAGTGCTGAATAGTGTTCTATCATATTGTGTGCTGCGGGTGAGGGTTTGGGATTGGATGGGAACCCGGGGCCTAGTGCAGGCTAAGCCCTTGCCTGCCCACTGAGGTACACCTCCACCTATGATGTGTGTTATTTATTTAGCTGACCTCTTTTGTTATTACAGACAGTGCTGCAATGAATAATTTTATATGTGATTTAAGGAAACAAGTGAAGTAGAAATGCTAGTATAAAATTTTGATAAGCCAAATGGTCTCCACAGGGGTTTATTCATTTCTGTTCCTACCAACAGTGTATAAAATTGCCAGTCTCCCCACCCCATATTCCTCACAAGGCAGTATTTCAAATGTTTTAATATTTATTTGTCTATAAAAGTGAAGTTGGTGTCTTCACTTTTAAAGGCCCTTTATCTGCATCATCTATGGTTTGTCTTTTGCCATGTGCCTATAGGATTATGCATTTCTTACTGATTTGAAACAGTTTTATGTGTATAAAGTGATTAGCTCTTTGCCATGTACTAGAAATATGTCTCAGAGTCTTGCTTCTTTAATGATTGATCTGATTTATTCTTACCCTACAGCACTTATCTAGTTTTCAGAAATCTCCAAATTTCTTATTTCATGGCTCCTGGGTTTTGTGTCATGTTTCCAAGCTCTTCCTCAGTCCAAGGTTTAAAAAACCATTTTCCATCTTTTCTTCTACTACTATGAGGTTGTTTTTTATCCATTTGAAGATGCCTTTTATGGAAAAGTGGAAGAGCCCTGCTTAATTTTCTCATAGATACTGCCCTTTAAGATCGATAGGCCAGAGCCAGGGATATAGCTCAGTGGCACAAGCACCTGCTTGGCAAGCAAGCACATGAATCCCAGTACCAAGAGGAAAAAAAGATTACTAAACCAAGTTTCCCACGAAGAGTTTGTTTTTAAAATATTAAACAATATTTTAGATGAAGAAAAATAAATCACAAAATTCAGCAAAACAACACGCTTATTAATTGATTGATGTTCTCAAGAATATATTTTAGGGGCCGGGGAGATGGCTCAGTGGAATAAGCGCTTCCCTGGCAAGCGCAAGGGCCTGAGTTCAATCCCTGGTTCCAAAACAAAAGAATTACCCAACAGCCTTCCCCCCATTAAATATATTTTAAAATAAACATTCAGGAAAATTGACCTTGTCCTTATTGCCTAGTTCTGGGTCTGGACAAGTGTGTGGCAGGCACCACACTGGAAAGAGCAGCCTGCTCGCCTTTCTGTACAGATGGCGACTTGCAATGGTTCACCTTGCACCTTTTCATTTTCAAGGTGATGCCCAGGAAAGACATGCTCAGTGGAAATTGTGCCTCACATTTTGGATTTGGATCTTTTCCTGGGTGATTGATATTCCATCCAGCCCTCTCTAGGTGTGGGGCAGTGCTGGCTGGTGCCTGACTGTGTGCTGTTGCTGTGCTACTGAACTGGGCTGTCAGCGGTTTTAAGTGTTTTAAATGCATTCACCTCAACAGTAGGTCAGTGGGGATGGAGTCTTCTCAAGCCGGGGAACATCTGTGTTTGCCCTGCACTCTGTAAGCACACCCTTGCCTACCACGCCCGCCACAGCCACTACGCTGTTTCCCACCCACACCCCTGGGAATGGTCCTAGGTGCTAAAGGCTCCCCAGGAGACCCTGATTGGAGCCAGATGGGAGCCACTTCCCAAGGGCATTGCTTTACAACTGGCAGGAACTTGCCTCACCCCTGGGAGGACTCTCAAGAGTCCTGAGCCTCAGGGGCCTCAGGTCAGTCTAGCAATAATGACAGCCTTGCCACCAACAGGTACCTGCTGAGCTCCACACAGCAGTTGCATGGGGAGAGTCTGTCATCCCTTTTGAGACTGAAGCTAGAGACTACATACTTGTATATTGTGAGATACACAGTCAGAGTATGGTGCAGGCAAGACTTGGGCCCCCAACTAATTGAGTTTTAGCTTGATTCTCTTGCCTTCCTCCTCGAGGCGGGGTACACTGCCTCCACCACCCCGGCCTGCAGTGTGATCATCAGCCACGCTGGCTCACATCCTCAGAAGATTCATAGCATTATTCCTCGCTTGGGATATAGATATTCCTGAACTGGGGATGATTGATAGAGGGCATGGGGCAGAGAGCAGAGCAAGCCCAGCTCCTGGGTAGAGCTTGAGAGACCTGGGAGGGTGAGGGGATGCCTGAGATCTCTGTCTGTTTTTGTTTGCTGATGATATCTTTCTTCCCTCTGTCCTGGTTAGAGTCTCCTCTGTTTCTCTCCATCTGATCTCCTGTTTCCTCCTCTGGCTTTGGAGGTCCTGGCTCCTCTGACTACTACTTCTTAAGTCTCCACCTCTCTCCTCTCTCACCTCAGCTTGGTAAGGAAATAAGCGTTCTGGGGGCTTCACAAAGGGGAGCATCTCCCCATTCTAATGGATGGGCCATGGGAGGGTAGGCCTATACAAGAGACCTATAAGTGATTTTTAAACAGCCTGAAAAGCATGGCGGTGCAGGCCTGTAATCCCAGCACTGTGGAAAGCCAAGGCAGAATGGCAAGATAAAGCCCAGCCTGGGAAACTTAAGTTAGCATTGATTCTGTCCTGAAATAAGACAATAAAAAGGGCAGGTGATGCCGCTCCGTGTGAAGGCCTTGGGCTTCTCAACCAGGGGCACTACCAGTGCCTGGCTGGGAATTTGGAAATGGTAGGTGTTTTTGGAAACTTTAAATTATAGTGTACATACAGAAGAGTGCATTGATATAAGCCTGATTTTCACAAAATAAGTACGTACATACATTCATGTAGCCAGCACCAGATCAAGAAATTCAGCATTTCACCTTCCTAGAAGAGCCTCTCAGGTCTGTTCTATTTGTCACTCCTGGAGGGCATGAATTGGGGGCAGCAGGCATTTGTCATAATTGTCAGAGATTTAAGGGTTCTGCTGGCATTTAATACGTAGGGCCTTTGGTTGCTAGATGTCCTCTGAGTCATGGGCCATCCCTGCAACCTAAAGAAGTCCTGCCCAGGTGTCTTGTTGTCTGCCTGATGGTTCTAGCAGTGATGTCCTACGGTACGATAGGACGCGCAGTCGGAGGGTGCAGCTGTGTAGGCGAGTCAGAGCAAGGAGGGTTCATCCCACAACTGCCCTGTTGTTACCATCCCCAGGCCTCCGGAATGCTCCCCGCTGCTGGGCAGTGATCCAGCCCTTGCTGTGTGCCGTGTACATGCCCAAGTGTGAGAATGACCGGGTGGAGCTGCCCAGCCGAACCCTCTGCCAGGCCACCAGAGGCCCTTGTGCCATTGTGGAGCGGGAGCGGGGCTGGCCTGACTTCCTGCGCTGTACCCCCGACCACTTCCCTGAAGGCTGCCCGGTGAGTTCTTTGGGGTAGGATCCAGGCTGTCGGGCCTGATGTGGGACAGCATCCAGCAAGATGCAGGGGGCACCTTGTATCTATAGCCATGGGATCCACAGAGCACAAACCCAAGCTTCAGCTCACAAGCCAGACCAATCTATCCAGGTTTCTCTTGGATCCAAGATAACATGTTTAACCATAAGGCATGGTGTACATCTATAATTCCAACACTCATGACACTGAGGCAGGAGGGTTACCCCAAGTGTAAGGCCAGTTTGGACCACATAGTGAGTTCAAGGCCAGTCGAAACTGTGTATTAAGACCCTATCTCAAAAAACACAGAAGCCAAAACAAAAGAAAAAACCAAGATAACTGTGCTTGCTCCGGCAGCACATACACAAAAAAACAAGATAACATATTCCCTACTCTGGCAGGTGTTGAAGTCATACAAAAGTTATAGATAACAATAGGCTATTCTCAGGGAGCTTATTAGACATGTAAGGGTCAAATTTACGCATATTATTTCAGTTACCATCTACATAGAATTTGACAAAAAAATGCTATGACTGAAAGGTTTTCAAGCCCTAATTAAAACTTGAGGGGCTGGTGAGGTAGCTCAATGGAGTAAGTGCTTGCCTGGCAAGCTCAAGGTCCTGAGTTCGATCCCTGGTACTGGGGAAAAAAAAAAAACTTGATTTATGACAGTATTCATAATTAGCCTGAGTTTCTGAAATTTTTTTAGACTTTTGTATGTGCAGCAGCTAATATGTTTGAAATTACTTGAAGTCACCACTTTTAAGAAAGCTTACAAAGGGCCAGCAAGATAGCTCAGTGAACTAAGCATCTGCGTAGGCAAGCGCAGGGACCAGGGTTTGGTCTCTGGCACCTCATGTCATGCCAGCCCCATCCTCAGGTGTACTGAGCCGGCCCCCTAGACAAGGCATGGTGGCACATGCCTGTAATCCCAGTGCTGAGGAGGCTGGAAACAGGAAGATCTCTACAAGTCCAAGCTGTGGTGAGACCCTGTACCAATAAAAAAAAGAAAGAAACTTACAGTTGAGTCCTGTACCATCCATCCCAAATCCTCTGTAACTCCTCTTGGATATTTTTGGCATAATTATAATAAAAGGATAGTTGAATAAATAGTATCACCATTCTTTGCTGTGGCACTGCCTAACTTAATTATCTCTCTGTCTCTGTCTCTGTCTGTCTGTCTGTCTGTCTGTCTGTCTGTCTGTCTGTCTCTCTCTCTCTCTCTCTCTCTTTGTATCTCTCTCTCTCTCTCAGTGGACCAGGGAGATGGCTCAGTAGAATAAGTGCTTCTCTGGCAAGCACAAGGGCCTCAGTTCAATCCCTGGTTCCACCAAAAAAGAAATGTGGTGCTCTCTCTGTCTTTTTGAGACAGGGTCTTGCTATGCAGCTCAGGCTGGCCTTGAGCTCACTTTGTTATTTTTTTATTTTATTTTGTTTTTTATTTATTTTTTAATAAAGCAATCCAACACAGTTCAGCAGTCCACAATAGTAGTGGGCTATACACAGAAGTTGTTGATTTGAGCCATTCACAATTGAGCTCACTTTGTAGCCCAGATGGGTCTTTTTTTTTTTCTTTTTTTTTTCCAGATGGGTCTTGAACTCACAATGATCTTCCTCCCTCAGCCTCCCCAGTGCTGGGATTATAGGTGTGTGCCACCATGCCTGGCTTCTCTTTTTCATTAAATTTTTAAAAATTATTTATTCGTTTGGTACAGGGTCTTGCTACACAGTTCAGATATATAGTGATCCTCCTGTCTTAGCCTCTCAGCACTGGAATTGCCTGGTTTTGGTGGCTGGAACTGCGTACCCAGGTTCCAGGGTCAGCATGGTATGTGGTACCAGGGATTGAACCTAGGTCCTAGCACTTTCCAGGCAGGCATTTAGACTGCTGAGCTATCTCTCCAGCCTCTTAATTTTTTTTGACCAGCATGCTTTTATCTGACCAACTAATTTGAAGACAATGTACAATAGAACAACTATTGTTGAATTCCTATCATTTTGTTTAGTGAAATTCTGTATCATTCCTGATTTTTTTTTTTAGTACTAGTTTTTATTCTTTTTTTTTTTTTTTTAAAGAAAAGATAGACCAAAAAAAAAAACTTAAGTGGAGTTTACCTGCATCATCAGTTGTTTCAGTTTGAATAAATAAATGTAGGATACAAGTTATGTGTTTAATTCTAGAAAATTTGCACAGTATGTTCATAACAATGGCTGTCGCCACAAAATGCCTTGTTTACTTGTCAGTATTGTTCATGCATCCTGCGTGCAGATGGAAGGGGTGGAACTATGTGTCCAAGCAGGGACTCTAACAGAGTTTTGCAAGGTTGCTGTCTATCTGCCAGTTCAAACTGTGTCTCTGTTTTCACATAGAATATATACACTGCTAACAGCCTTGCTCTGCTTCAACCTCTTTGGATATTCTTGTGCGCAGTGGCTCCATGTGTAAATGTTATTCACTAAAGATACACATGCACAAAAATGATGCATATAGGATAATGCCTTGTACCAATCAGATGTCCATTTGTTACTGTGTTTGTTGACCCTTTATCTCATAGTGTTATAAATGCCACTTAAAACTGATTAAAGTCTCTTTCTTTTTTTTGGCAGAACCGGGGATTGAACTCAGACCAGGGGAGCGCTTATTCCACTGAGCCATCTCCCCGACCCCTAAAGTCTCTTTCTTGTAAAAAAATAAAACAAACAAACAAACAAATAAATATTATAGGTAAAAATGCCAAAACAGGAATGGCTCTATCCTGGGTGGGAAAGGAGAGATCTGAAATGGTAATGACAGTAATAATACCCGTTGCTTTCATTCATTATGTATGCCAGGTACCATTAAAGTACTTTACATGTATATATTCCTTTAACTCCTACATCCTACTATAAGATGGTTCTATCTTATAGCTTTGGAAAAGGACACAGAGAGGCCCAGAGAGCCCAAGATAGCACAGCCATTGAATGGCAAGGCTGGGATTTGAATCCTGGAATCCTGCTTCAGCCACCCTGTGTGCTAACTCCAGGGCTGTGTCCTTTTTTTTTTTTTTTTTTTTTTTCTGGAACTGGGGATTGAACTCAGGCCCTTGTGCTTGCCAGGGAAGTGCTTATTCCACTGAGCCATCTCCCCGGCCCCTCCAGGGCCATGTCTTAAGCTCAAGGCTCACCCTAAGCTGCCTTCTCTTCTTGCCAGAATGAGGTGCAGAACATCAAGTTCAACAGCTCGGGCCAGTGTGAGGCACCCTTGGTACGGACCGACAACCCTAAGAGCTGGTATGAGGATGTGGAGGGCTGTGGGATCCAGTGCCAGAACCCGCTGTTCACAGAGGCGGAGCACCAGGACATGCACAGCTACATCGCCACCTTCGGTGCTGTCACCGGGCTCTGCACACTCTTCACCCTGGTCAGTGGTGGGGAGGATGGGCTGCCATGTGAGGCTAGGCTCCAGATGGGACAGACTCAGTGGGGTTCAGGTCCTGGGATGGAAGAGGGCAGTAGCAGAGTGACCCTTGCCTTGAAGAGCTATCATTTGTCTCTCTAGGCCACCTTTGTGGCTGACTGGCGGAACTCTAATCGCTACCCTGCGGTGATCCTCTTCTATGTCAATGCATGTTTCTTTGTGGGTAGCATTGGCTGGCTGGCCCAGTTCATGGATGGTGCCCGCCGGGAGATTGTCTGCCGAGCTGATGGCACCATGAGGCTTGGGGAGCCCACGTAAGTGTCTTGGGGACCCAAAAGAAGGGGAAGTGAGCTGCACACTCCGCAAAAAGGATGGGCTTTGGAAGTGTAAGAGCTTAATTCGTGGCATCTATCAAGGGGTATCTTCTGGAGCCACTTCCAGTCTTACCTAGGCACTGGCTCCAAGCCCAAATTCCTGGGGACCCTCCAGACCTTAGCAGCTCAGGGTCTGGAGACAGGGTGGTGAAACCTGATAGAAGGAGCACAGAGTGACCTCCAGTGACTCCACATGTCTGCACAGCTCCAACGAAACCCTGTCCTGTGTCATCATCTTTGTCATCGTATACTATGCCCTAATGGCTGGCGTGGTCTGGTTTGTGGTCCTCACCTATGCCTGGCACACCTCCTTCAAAGCCCTGGGCACCACCTACCAGCCCCTCTCAGGCAAGACCTCCTACTTCCACCTGCTCACCTGGTCGCTCCCCTTCATCCTCACTGTGGCAATCCTCGCTGTGGCCCAGGTACTGTGACTGTTATGGGACTGGGAATGTGAGTAGGGTAGGCTTGGAGGAGGTGACTGACTCCCTCCTGTGTTTTCCTGCCTCAGGTGGATGGGGACTCAGTGAGTGGCATCTGTTTTGTGGGCTATAAGAACTACCGATACCGTGCTGGCTTTGTACTGGCCCCAATAGGCTTGGTACTCATTGTGGGAGGCTACTTCCTCATCCGAGGTGAGTATGGGCCAGGCCAGAGCTACAAGGAAGTAGGAGTGAAAGTGGTCAGCTTTGCTGCCTGCACAATTAGACTGCAGCCAGCTCATCCAGGGACTTGTTGCAGAGCAGAACAAGTGACCCTTGAGGCCAGTGGTGGGGAGCCTATGGTATGTGTGCTATAGCCTGCTATTTGTTTTCATTCAAAGTTCTAAAAGGTTCACCATCATTGCTCTAAGCAGATGCAGGAGTATGAACTCTTATTATGGGATAGTATGTTTGATGGCAAGAAAAGCATACCCCTTTCTCCACAGCCTGGGGTTGGGTTCCAGCTGCTATCCCTGCTTGGCAGGCTACAATCATGTGATGATAAACATCTGGGTGATCTACCCTGACTACATGGACCAACCTGTTCCACTTTTTGGAGCTTGGTTTCCATCTCCTTCATACCCACAACACACAGCATAGTTTTCACAACATTAACAGAAGTACTGGTCCCTAGCTTCCAGGTCCCAATCTTCTACCGTACGGCAAGCCTTAGTATGGATCTCATTTTCTTTTTTGTTGTTTTGTTTTTGTTTCCTCCTATGGAACTGCCAACTGTTCAGCCTTCTTTATCCATTTTCTGGCAATGTCTGGACCCCTAGTTTTCATTTTCTACCTGTGTTATCCTGTGCAGTAGCTCCTGCCTGCATGCATTGAAACTGAAACAAATTGAGATGTGTCATAAGTGTTAGACGCTGCCTTTCAAAGACTTAGCACCAAAAAATAATAATGAATAAAAGATCTCATTAACAAGATGTTTATTACATAGATTATGTGTTGAAAAATTATATAATACACTTTAGGTGTATTAGGTTTATAAAACATGTTAAAATTAATTTCACAGCCGGGCATGGTGGTGCAGGTCTGTAATCCTTACACTCGGGAGGCTTGTTGTGAGTTTGAGACCAGCCTGAGCTACAAAGTGAGCTTAAGGCCAGCTAGAACTGCATAGTGAGACCCTGTCTCAAAAAGACCAAAAAAAAAAAAAAAAAAAATTAATTTCACTTGCTTTTCTTAATGTTTCTACTAGAAAATTAGAGATTATGTTTGAGGCTCACATTGTATTTCTGTTCAGCAGTGCTGTTTGAGTATCTGTTGTATGTTTTTTCTGTTAGTACAGCTTTGACTTGGCTGCCTTCCCCAGAGACAGCTGGGCCAGGACGGAGGCTTCCTCTCTGTCTTCTCCATTTGTGGCTCTGCCCCAGTCCAAGGCAGAATTGGCCTGTCCTATTCTCTGGCATCTCTAATGCCCCGTGCCCTATGTCAGCCCAGCCATGATTAAAGCTAGGGCTGCAGGGGCCATGGGGCGCCTCTCCCTCATACATCCCTCCAACAAGAGTGGCCTCCCTTGCTGACACCTCAGGTTCCCCTTGTGTGCAGGAGTCATGACTCTCTTCTCCATCAAGAGCAACCACCCAGGACTGCTGAGTGAGAAGGCTGCCAGTAAAATCAATGAGACCATGCTGCGCCTGGGTGAGTGGTCCCCAGGGGACTTGGTTCTGAGGTCCTGGTCAGCTTGGGGCTCTGGGACTTCCACAATGCAGTCATTTGTTGGGATGTGGCAGAGTGGGACAAGCACAAGTTCTGTGTGTGTCAGTGGCTATAGTAGCAGCTTGAAAGAAGGGGCTTTCTCATGTGAAGAATCTAGAGTTGCTTCCCCAGGGCTCCTTCCCCCACAGGGGCCTTCAAACAGCTGCTGCAGTAGCTTCTGGCTTTGTTTTGGAAGTGTTTTTTAATCTTTTGAGACAGGGTCTTTCATTCAGGCTAGCCTGCCGCTCACTTTGTAGCCAGGCAGGCTGGTCTCAGACTCACAATGATCTTCCTGCCTAGCCTCCCAAGTGCTGGGATTATAGGCTTGTGCCACCATACCTGGTGAGGATGCACCTCTTGACCTGAGCCTCAGGGGGCAGGCACCCTCTTCCTACACCACATACTGTCTGTGCTTGCCAACGTTCCCGTTCCCTGTCTTCTACAGGCATTTTTGGCTTCCTGGCCTTTGGCTTTGTGCTGATCACCTTCAGTTGCCATTTCTATGACTTCTTCAACCAGGCTGAGTGGGAGCGCAGCTTCCGGGACTATGTACTGTGAGTGAAGGGCTTGGGGGCAGCAGTGGTGGGAGCTGGAGCCCTGCTGAAGGGATGGCAGCCCTTCCCTTACACACCAGGGGTCTGCTAGGCCCCTGCTCTTATGAGACCAATAGCATCTGGGTATCCATGATAGCAGTGGCTCTGTATTTGGCCAAACATGGCAAAAACAGCCTTCGCATCACTCCTCAACTCTGTTCCACCTACACTTTGTTAGCCATCTGGTTGACATCTTGACCCCTATTAAGTCACTGCATACTCTGGCACCTCTGACCAGCTCCAGAAGTTGGACTCTGTGTACCTTCTGCAGAGCTCTGTGTAGAACCCTGCACTTCTACAATAATTTGACAACCTGTTCATGTTTGCTAGTTTTCCTGATCCTTTTTTATGTTTCTATGAGGGTGAATTGGAGGGTGAAGCATCTCCACTGCCAAAAGAGTTACAGCACCAGCTGTTATGGGGACAGCAGTTAAAAATGAGCAAGAAAGTAGATAGTACTTGACTGCTTCAAGTTCATTGTCCCCTGCCCCCATTTTAGTTCTGGAGATTGAACCTTCACACTAGGCTATACATAGCCTTTCAAAATGTTTTATCTTAAGAGAGTCTAACTAAGTCACTGAGTTTCCAAGGACTCTAGTTATGATCCTCCTGCCTCAGCCCCCCAGAGTACTGGGATGACAGGCATGTACCACCGGGTCCAACTTGCTTCAAGTTCCATGCTTAAGGTGCCAGCTTTCAATCTGGGTGGCTTTAACCCCTAGTAATACGTGGGTCCCTCTCCCAAAAGTGTAATTGTCTAGGGTGGGTCCAGACAATAGCTTATCAAAGCTCCCAGGTGGTGACAAAGAGCACCTCAAGGACCTGGGGAATAGCACAGTGGTAGAGGACTTGCCTAGCATACATGAGGCCCTGGTTCCCTCCCAGCACCAAAACAAGGAACCAGTGTAATGGAGCTCAGCTCTCTAAGCTTTGGATTGACAGTCTGGATGCCTGATAGTTGGACGCAGAAGGCCTTACCAGTCGATCTTCCCTCATCAAAGATGCCAGGCCAACGTGACCATTGGGCTGCCCACCAAGAAGCCCATTCCTGACTGTGAGATCAAGAATCGCCCCAGCCTCCTGGTGGAGAAGATCAACCTGTTTGCCATGTTTGGGACCGGCATCGCCATGAGCACCTGGGTTTGGACTAAAGCCACTCTGCTCATCTGGAGGCGCACCTGGTGCAGGTAAGATCAGTAGCCAGCTCATCCTACTTCTCCAATCTTGCTCTCTAGGGGCTGGAGATACAGCTCAGTGGCACAGTGCCTGCCTGGCAAGCACAAGGTTTGAGTTCGATTCATGATACTAAAAAACCAAACAAAATAACTACCAATCTTACTCTCAGCCTCAGCAACACCTCCATCTCCCTTCAGGTTTTATAGTTTTCCTGCACAAGGTCTGCGGGAGCAGTTTTCCTGGTCTTCTCCCTGGCTCACCACTGCCCCCTGGTGACACCTTCCATACCCGGGACGCCTGAGTACACAAGAGGCGTCTGTTGTGAGCGATTTGAGGGCAGGGTGTCCAGGACCCCCACCCCCAGGCTCATTTCTTCACAGGGCAGGCTTGTGTCCCTCAGAGTCCCCTGAGGGACCTGAGGCCTTGTGTTGCCTCCTTCCCTGGAGGGGATGGAATCACTGGTCTTTCATAAGACTTGACAGGAAGCAGCCGCTCTTCCACTTGGTGTCATCACTCTTTCTGCTCTTAGGCTGACTGGACAGAGTGATGATGAGCCAAAAAGGATCAAGAAGAGCAAGATGATTGCCAAGGCCTTCTCCAAGCGGCGTGAGCTGCTGCAGAACCCCGGCCAAGAGCTCTCATTCAGCATGCACACCGTCTCCCATGATGGGCCTGTGGGTAAGCCTCAGCCCAGCTGCCCCTCACTGCCACTTGGCTCCTGCAGTGCCCAGCCCTGTGCCTTCCGGGCCTCGTGGATTATTCAACAAATTCTGCCTCAAATTCCACCTTGCCCTCGTACTCTCACTCTCCCCCAGGTTCTCCCCAATCTGCTCTCTGGGTCCCTGTCTCCCTCTGATCCTATCCACAGGCCTGCTGGTCTGTGCTTCGTTCTGTGAAGTTCTCATCCCTCTCCCTTCCTCTGCCTTCCCCAGTTGCTCTGCTTGGGTTAGCACAAACTGGGGTTCTGAGGCTGCTCCTCTGAGATGCTGAATCAGGACAGATCACTATGTTTATAGGGAGGGAGCTTTCTCCAGGTGGCATGGGAGGGACCAGCTAGGGGAAGAAGAGTGGAGCTACGCAAGGGGGCAGTCACTGTCCTTCTCAGGACTAGGAAGTCACTTTTCCTTCTTTTCTTCTATCCCCAAAGCGGGTTTGGCTTTTGACCTCAATGAGCCGTCTGCTGATGTCTCTTCTGCCTGGGCCCAGCATGTCACCAAGATGGTGGCTCGGAGAGGAGCCATCCTGCCCCAGGATATTTCAGTCACCCCTGTGGCAACTCCAGGTATAAGGGCTCTGAAGGAAGGTGGGGGTGCACAGGACTAGGGCTCCCTGGGGCTGAAGTACCAGGGGCTGCCAGAAGGTAGGAAAAAGGAAAGGCCCTAGAGCAGTTGCAGAGATTCTGTGCACTGGAGGGGTTGCTTGTTAACACTGAGAGCTCCAGAGGTTTGCCGTCACTGCCCTAGAGGATCCCAAGTGTGTGGCCAAGGAGTCTAGAGTGGTGGGTCTCACAGCTCAAGCATAGTGGGGGTAGACCTGGAGGCCAGTCTGTTCTGTCTCCTATCAGTGCCACCAGAGGAACAAGCCAACCTGTGGCTGGTTGAGGCAGAGATCTCCCCAGAACTGGAGAAGCGGCTGGGCCGGAAGAAGCGGAGGAAGAGAAAGAAGGAGGTGTGCCCCCTGGGCACGGCTCCTGATCTTCACCACACTGCCCCTGGTCCTGCTCCTGCCACCAGTGCCGTTCCTCGGCTGCCTCAGCTGCCCCGACAGAAGTGCCTAGTGGCGACGGGTGCCTGGGGATCTGGGGAACCCTGCTGCCAGGGAGCCTGGACCCTGGTCTCCAACCCCTTTTGCCCAGAGCCCAGCCCCCATCAGGATCCATTTCTCCCCAGTGCCCCAGTCCCTGTGGCCTGGGCTCACGGCCGCCGCCAAGGTCTGGGGCCCATTCACTCTCGTACCAACCTGATGGAAGCTGAGCTCATGGATGCAGACTCAGATTTCTGAGCCTGCAGTGCAGGAAAGAGGAACAAAGACCACCAAGGCTCTCTTGAGAGCTTCTCTGGGATCTTCTGCAGAATGTATTGGCCCTTACCTGAGAGTTCTGTGCGTCTTGCTCAAAGCAGCAGGACTGGAAAAGAGCTTTGTGTCTCCACGGATGACTTCACCCAGGGTTAGGTCAACTTCCTCAGAGTTGTCCTTTCTGCCCCACCAGCTGGAGTCTGGCTGGTGACAGTGATCTCCAGCAGAGCTTAAGGTGGGGCAATAATGGTGGAGCCTGGGGTGACCTAGAGTGGCCAAGAAGACAGACAAGCCTATGTCTAGCAGGTGAAGGATACCTGTTTTTGTGCCAGTGGGTACACTTTCCTGGCACTCGCAGACCAAAAGTGCTTATTGTGTCCTTTATCTAAAGTGGGCCGGAAGTGCCTTTTCCTATGAAGGCTATACTCTATCTGAGTAGGGGCCCTACCCCAAACCTGTCCTCTATATTTTCCAGCATCCTTTCTTCCCTTTCTTAACTATTATTAATTAGGACTGAAGTACACAGACACACGTGTCCCTTGAGCTCTAACTCTGGGAAGAGACTGGTTCAGCTCTAGAGCCTTAGCCTGGCATGGGACCAAAGCAAGGTGAGACAGGTGTCTCTAATAAGCCCCTGAGAGACGAGTCATCCCTTCCTCATGTCAGTCCCCTGGGGTTGGTCCCTCTTGACTAGAGGGGTTACCCTGGGAAGCTGCTATAGCTTCAACCAGGAAAAACTTCTTTTGGCTTTCTACAACAGCAGAAGGGGAGATTTCTACCTTTCCTGACCTCCCACCATGCCCCTAGCACCCCATATATCAGACAGCAGCAAGTCTTTGAAGCTGGTTGGGTTCCACATTAGGGCTAGGGATGGGAAAAAGAAATATAAACAGTAAATAAAAGTTTTTGTATAAACTAGGATGTGTTTATTTTTCTTAACCCAGTCCCACCCAAACTATTTACCTAGTTTCTTGTCCTCCACATCCTCTGGGGTTATTCTCAAAGACTAAGAGCTTGGTGCAGAATAGGTCTTGGGCTGATATGGACTGGTTGTGTGTGTTGGTTCGATGTGGACACAAGCTGCTGTACACTATGCTGAGCACAGCCTGAAGTTTGCATCTGGAGTGAGGATGGAAGCAAGTGTCTCCCTGACACTCCCTGTAGGTGGGCACATGTCCTTTGGCTGATCTGAGCCCTACTCCAAGGGGCCTTATGCCATCCCCCATGCATGCCAAGTCAGGCTAGGAGTATTCTGATGACAAATTCCTCCCCTGGCCAGTCAGGGAAATTCAAAGTCAAGGGAAATCTGCTGGCCTCACTTCCTCCAAATGTATCTGAGTTACAGGGACTCAGCTTTATGTAGCAAAGAGGTCTCTGGAGGAAAGGGTAGGACCAACAGACTCCCTGGTCATTGTGGAGTGTTGACCAGGCTTTTGGAGAGGACCCATCTACTACTGCTTGTGTTACAGAGACTCTGACCAGAGTCAGGCTCTAGGAGGAGAAAAGACCGTATGAACGTACTGATTCTATCCTTGATGTTTTATGCATGCATTATACTAATACTAACTAATTTGAATGTTAGGTACTCTCTTGAGCACAACTGTTAGCCAACTCTCACAGCAGATCTGTAAGACTCACCCATTAAGACACTGAGGAACATTGTCAAGCATGGTGGTGCCTGCACATAAGCCCAGCACTTGGGAAGTTGGTGTAGGAGGATTGCTGAACTGAGGCCAGCCTCAACAAAATAAAAGACACCAAGGCACAGATGGGTTCAGTAGCTTGCCACAAACCCCACAGCAAAAGGTAAATGCTGATTCAGTCAGAGCCCTTTAGCTTTGTGGCTCTTGGCCACTGAGGCAGTGAGCTGATCAGAGGAGCTGATTCTATGCAGAACAAGATCAATGAAGCAGAAAGATTTGCACACATCCTTGAAGCTAGTAAGGGATAGTTGCTGGGAGCCCAGGATCTTGACTTGCTGAATCCAGCTGTGTCCACTTTCAGTTCTGATCTTCAAATTTTGTCTTTACCCAGATTTCCCACTTTGTGTTCCCTCTGGCTATGTGTATCCCCTTGTGCTTACTCCTCTTGTTCTGTAGTTATTTTCCTCAAAAGCATGATATCCATTTTTTTAGCTTTTTTTTTTTTTTTTTGGTCTTTTCGAGACAG
Source organism: Ctenomys sociabilis (assembly GCA_004027165.1). Classification (NCBI taxonomy): domain Eukaryota; kingdom Metazoa; phylum Chordata; class Mammalia; order Rodentia; family Ctenomyidae; genus Ctenomys; species Ctenomys sociabilis. Next base: position 16,564 of record PVKA01039498.1, read on the forward strand.
GGTCTCACTGCAGTTCAGGCTGGCCTTAAGCTCACTTTGTAGCTCAGGCTGGTCTTGAACTCACCAACAATCCTCCTGCCTCAGCCTCCCGAGTGCTGGGATTACAGGCATGTGCCACCACGCCCAGCTCTTTTTTTTTTTTTTTTTTTTCCTTTTTTAGCTTTTATCAACAACAATAAAATAAAAAGTGTTGACTACTGACCTTTTCACGAATAAAGGATAATGATACAATTTTCTTCATCTCCAAGGACATTCAACTACCAGTGTCTCCCTCTGTCCGTTCTCTAGGAGGATTACTTGTGTAAAGCGTGGCGGACAGCATCATTGGGTTTTATCTGGGCCTTAAACAGCTACGCGAGCTTTTTCAGTACGAGCGCAGAAGCAGACCGCGACCACCAGAGGGTAGCCGTGCCCGCCTTTCACCAATGCAGGGGGCTGGCTGAAGCTGCATAGACTTTGAGCAAGAAATCTTGCAGTTTTCAGGGGCGCCCTGTATCTAAGGATTGAGCAACAGTGGGTCACTTCCTACCCTCAGCTGCTCTAGATTCCTGAGAAAATCCCTCAGGGCCAAAGGGAACCTGTCTTGAGTCCTCCTTGTTGCCGCTGCCCAGAGAGTTTCTACTCTGGCAGGCTCTGCCCTGAGGGGTGCCCTAGGGCCCCCTCTCGGGAAGGCGGGCGCCCAGCGCTCCAGGTTCCGAGGCAGACCTTGTTAGTTTCAACTTCCTTAAACCAGTCTGTCCACTGCCCAGCCCTTCCCCTGACGCTGTTGTTAAGCTAAGAAAATGAGGAAAAAATAGAGAAAAGCACAAAAAGCCAACCAACTGACCACCTATGTTCTCAACGCTCAGAAGTGACAATTTTTTTTTATCATTTTATCAAATTTTCTTTCAGTCTTTTTTAATGCAGTCTTTTGACAACACCCCATCCTATACTCTCCCTGCCCCACTTTCCTATTTCTTGAAAGCAAAACAGTTGTTTCCTCATCTTATTTATTTATTTATTTATTTATTTATTTATTTATTTATTTATTTTTGCAGAACTTGGGACTGAACTCAGGCCCTTGCACTTGCCAGGAAAGCTCTTATTCTACTGAGCTATCACCCTGGCCACCCTTATCTATTTTTGTACTTTCTACTACGCACATGCAGTCATGAATCCATACAAAATTTACATACTGCTTTTGATTTATTGATTCATTTGAAGTAGTGAGGATTGAACCCAGGGTTTTACGCATGTGATGCAAATGCTCTACCACTCAGTTGTGTCCCTGACCCTTTTAATTATTTACTTTGACAGGATTTCACTACATTAGGCATGTGGGGGCAAGGGAGATGGCTCAGTAGAATAAGAGCTTCTCTGGCAAGCTCAGGGGTCTGAGTTCAAGCCTTGGTTTCGCCAAAAGAAAAAGAAAATAAATTAGGCATGTGCTCTGCCGCAGAACTACATCTTGCTCCTGTTTTGTAGGTCATATTACTTCAAACAGCGTGTCTTGTTATCCCACCCCCACTACCTACTTCATCATTTCCAGTCCTGGAAGACAGCTACTGTAATTTAGATGATCCTTGTATTATTTCTGTCTGAAATTCATGAGTATAATGGTCCCTCTTGAGTGTTTGGTTTGGGCACTGTCATTCAACAGGATTAGCTGAAATCCCTTCTGACCAATAGTTGAACCTATACCCTCCTTCCCACACTTTCCCAAAGAGAATACAGATGTAGGGTTTCTTTCTCCCCATACTGGAAACTGAACCCAGCGTCTTTGCACTGAGACACATCTCCAGCCCTTTTATTTGTTTTGGTTTTTGTTTGTTTGTTTTGTTTTTTTCAGTTCTGAGAATTAAACTCAGGACCTTGTGCTTGCCAGGTAGGCACTTATGCCGCTGAACTACATCCCTGGCCTTTTATATTTTTATTGTGAGATATGAATAGGGTTTTGTTAAGTCACTAAAGTTTCCAGGCAGGGCTGTGCTTGAACTCAGGATCCTTCTGCCTCAGCCTTCCAGAGTGCTGGGATTACAAGTGTGTACCACTACACTAGGTTTAGCTCTTGCTTTACTCTGCCTACAATGCAGGGATGGGATAATGGGAACAGTTTTGAAAATTGGAAAGTGAATGAATAGTCATTCAGCAGACTTAGAAAAGCTGAAGGTTGGGCCAGCAACAGGGAACACTCTGATTGTAGCACCACCAAAAGCTCTGTATTGGAGGCAACAGGAATTTTTTATTTTAATTTTATGTATTTGGTGTGGCATGCAGTGCCCAAAATCAAGCTACAGTCCTTGTGCTTGCCAGGCAGGAACTTAGTCCACTGAGCTATCTGCCTGGCCCAGCAACAGGAACTTGAGATGGAGTCCAAAGTAGGATTGATCCCTTACCCATTGTACAGTAAATAGGTGCTCTTCACCAACCTGGCTCATTGTCACTTTGTTTTCTGGGAAGGTATTGGTCTGTAGTATTTAAAGCCATTGTCTTCTAACTGCCAGTGTTAAAGAAGTTCAGGGGTCAGGAATATAGTGCTGTGGCACTGTGCCCACCTGGTAAGTGCACAGTCCTGAGTTTGATTCCTGCGGCCAAAAAAAGTGTCTTTGGAAGTCAAATATCTTTTTGACTGTAGCTTTATTTTTATTTTATTTTATTTTCATTTATGTGGTACAGGGTCTCACAATGCAGCTCAGACTCATAGTGATCCTCCTATTTTCAGCTTCCCCAGTGCTGGGATTCCTGGCTTGCACTCAGCGTGCCCCTAGGGCAGGGCTAGCTCAGCCTGCAGGACCAGGGATCAAATTCTAGTTCCTGTGCTTGCCAAAGCAGGAGCTGAGTCTGCTGAGCTATCTTGCTGGGCCTTGACTATAGCTCTAAAACAGAATCATCTCTTGTCCCACTTCAGACATTTGAAAGATGTTGCTGTCTTTGTCCTCAGAATTTTGATTTTTTTTTTTTTTTTTTTTTTTTTTTTTTTTTTTT
>PVKA01039499.1:0-19449 GCA_004027165.1 Ctenomys sociabilis
TAGGACAGTTACAATAATTAATACATTGCACATTGTGGTCTTCATAGTAGTTCTTCAGATGACAAAATGCAAACAATATTTGTATAAACTGTTCTCAATGAACTAAGAGAAAGTATCTATATATATATACTTTCTCTCAACAAAACAGTCCTTTAAACCTTTGTGAAGTTAGTAATGCATGACACTAGGTTGCCTAACAATTGGTAGATAGTCTTAAACCGACAGGACATTCATCTAAGGAGTGAGGTATCTTGTTTGCTTTAGGCATGGGGCCAAGTCCCACCTACACATATTTGATGAATTTCCAAGCTTCATGGCTCTCAACATATCACCCTCATTCATTTTTCTGGTCAGAAATTGGTGTTCCACTGTAGTTAGAAAAGCTGTATTTGGAGAGTTCTTTAAAGGACCTTTTCATACTTGAATGCAGTCTAAAGATTGTAGGTACTTGAATTCAGCAAAATAACCCAATATAGCCCAATAACCCAACATAGTACTGGGTTATCAGCAGAACTGGCAATTATCTGAAGTTGTTGACTTAAGCCTTTCACAGCTCAGCATATTAACATGACATTACATTTTATATCTCATGTTTATACTTTTTCACTGGATGGTTAGACCACGTTGAAGCTGTATGGCTCCATCTGACTGCTAGACTTCCCCAAAACGTGTCTCCAGTCAGACCGTAGATATGGCATGTGTGTGGCAAATTCTTCCAGCTTGCCTTGCCCAAAACGCCTCTCCATCCAGACCCCAGACCCTGAGCCAGGCCACCTGTGGAGCCTTGCAACGGAACTCCCTGAAGAGAGGCTAGGAGCCCGATCCATCTGGCAATTCCAGGAGCTGAACATCTTTCCAGAGTGGCACAGTGGCTTCACCTCTATGAGCTACAGCAGGAAGCTGATAACAGCGCCAGACAAAAGCCAGCCATATCTGAACAAGTTCAAAGTGGGTAGATCGAGACCCAGTAAAGTGTCCAGAGACACTTTGCTGGACCCAGATCTATGAGAGTATCTTCTCTTTTTTACTCTTGATCTAAAGGGGTCAACAGGAAACCAGTTGAACAAGTTTGGCTGAAAGTATCCAGGTATACCAAGGGGAGGAAATTAGACAGAATTTAGGGTATCTAACATAAATACAAATTCCTAATTTAATATCTGCTTAGCTACACAGAGATATTTTTTGCTCTTACTGTCTAAAATGCAAACCCATTAGTTACAAAAGTTTTTCAGCTGGTAAATATCACTACCCATTGTTAATATCCTTCATTCTATTTCTGTAAATACAATCCTAAAACTGGTGTACCCACATGATCTCATGGGTAATAATTTTGGGAGCTGCTAACTTTATAACTGCACCAATGCTCTACACTTAAGGTCAGAGGACTCTGCTATAAAATATGACAAAGAGAAGGAGCAAAATGCAATCTCAGACATCGAGCCAACCAGAACAAATGCAGGAGACACTAGCACAGAAGAAATTGGGAATCACACAGCTGAAATGTCTGAATTAAGAGAGTCTGACATAAAGAAACAACTGCAGGAAGGTATATAGGAATTCAGATCAGAAGTAACCTCTGAAATTAGAAAAGAAATATCTGAATTAATGGCATTTGAAATAAAAAATTAATGTCAGAAATATATAGAGGAAGACAGTTCAGAAATATTATCAGAAGTAAAAAAGAATGAATAACTATAATGAAAGAATTAATAACTGCTTCTCAAGAAGACACTGATAAAAAGTTAGAGGAATATAGAAAAATGATGAAAGCCTTGAATGAGCAATATAGGAAAGAAATAGATAACATGAAGCAGAGTCAAAGAGATATATAAGAAATTAAAATCTCAATCACAAGCTTGTAAAACTGTTCGAGTGAAAATGAAGATAGAGTTTCAGATCTTGAACACACCATCGCAGCTAGTGTAAAGGCAAGAAAAGATCTCTTAAAAACAACTGGGATGCGGGAAAATTATAATTCATGATCAATACAAAGATGAACAACGTAAGACTAATAGGCATCCGTGAGAAAGGAGTCAATACAAATGATATAAAAAGAATGTGGGCAGAAGTAATAGCAGAAAACTTCCCAAATATGGGAAAACACTCTGACATTGAGGTAAATTAAGCATATACAAGTCCAAATAACATCAACACCTTTAAAAACACATTCAGAAATAAAACACTCAATGTCCCAGAAATCCAGCACAAGAACAATAAAATCAAAGCTGCTAGAAAAAAAGGCAGATCACATTTAAAGGAAAATTCATCAGAAAAATGGCAGATTTCTTTTCACAAGTCATGAAATCAAGAAGAGCATGCAATGTTTGCCCTATTTGGTGGGTTCTTTCCGTTTTCATTCATCGAGATGTGGTCATTTTGGTCCCTCTCTAGAACATCCTTCAGTATTCTGTGAAGAGTTGGCTTTGCCACTATTAAATTCTTTAATTGTTCTTTGTCATTGGAAGTATTTCATTTCCCCATGATACTTGAGAGTTTTGCAGGGTATATCAGTCTGGGTTGGAAATTGTTATTTTTTGCAAGACTTGAAGTACTTTGCTCCATGCTCTTCTTGACTTGATGGTTTATGAAGAAAAATCTGCCATTATTCTGACAAGTTTTCCTTTAAATGTGATCTTTTTCTTGTCCTTAGTACCTTTTAGTATACTGTTCCTGTGCTGCACGTCTGTGATCTTGATTATTATATGTCTGCATGTATTTTTAATTGGCTTGATCTTATTTGGAGTACTGTATGCTTCATTACCTGAATGTCAGAGGATTTCCCTAAATTTGGCAATCTTCCTGCTATTACTTTCATCCATATTGTTTTTATATTATTTGTATTGGCTCCTTCTTTCTAATTGATACAGGAGAATAAGGGGTATACAATAGCAGTCTTTCAATTATTCTTTTGTATAGAGCAGAAAAATATTTCCATAAGCATACTCTACACATAGACTTCTCCTGCACCCTGTGTGTTATGATTCTATCTGGGTCTACAGGGTGCATACTAAGGAAATAGCAGTAGCTCAGTCCCACAAGTGATACCTGGCCACCAGTAAGCACCAAGGACACTGTCCATGTCCACAACATACTAGAACTTTTTGTGATATTCTGCCCCTAAACTCTTAGAATTGCTGGTCATATATTAGCCATTCTAAGATTTATGTTATGTTTTATTCTCAGTAATTGTTTACTATCATGAAAACTTTCTTAGTTGAACTGTTTTGAATTAATTTTAATTAATTGATATTTAATTATCTAATATTGTTTAATCTTAAATTTTGTTTTAAGACATATATTGTATCATTGATTTACAATCTACATAAAGACATAGTATGATATTTTCCTTCTAGTATTAGAAACTTTAAATGTATATTTCCATTTGCCATTGACTTCATATTACTTCTTCCTTGTCCTTTCTAAACATACACACACATACTAAAAAATATGTGTATATCCAGACATAAGATTGATACTGTTTCATAGAAATGTTCAGTGAACTTTTAAATGGGTTCATATAATATACTTCACACAGTCCTGCAAAACTATCATTTTGAGAGCTTTTTTATTCTTTATCCAAACCATACACCAACTTCTTTTTTTTCTGAGTTATACTTGTTGTTTCCTATATGCTACATCTGGAGGTATTAGAATATTTCAAGTTTTTAGAACCGGACATGTTACTTTTATTTTTCAAAGGTATGTTTGCTAATTATAAAATTCAAAGTGGACACATCTTTTTTTTTTTCTTTTTTAGTCCTTTCAATAAATAAGTGTAGTTTTGTTCTTCAACAGTTAATATTTTTATGTATATGCTTTAATTGTCCTTTTTCATTTCAATAAGGTTTAGAGACAACTTTAATTTCGGTATGTTGGTATGATTTTATTCAAATTTGCTGTGCAAAAGGTTCTGTTTTCTTGAAAATGTGGGGTTACAAAATTGACTATATTCAGAAATTGTAAATTTTTAAATATTTCTTGCCTATGCCCTTCTACTTGAAGAATTCTAATATATTAATATAAGTTTCTTGATTTTGGAAGATAGAGAACTATTATATGACTGATGTGTAAATTCTTTGTTCATTTATATTTTGGACAATTTTGTTATATTCTTTTAAGCTTGAAAATAATTTATTGCAATGTGCAATCTAATATTAATGTCATACTATGTATTCATTTCAGAAATGTTTTTATAAAATTCACTCTGGCTACACCATATACATATTTCACATTTCAATATTTCTCTATAATTTTTGATATGCTATGTAGTTTCTCTTCAAAATTAAGAAGACAGTTTTAATAATTAGTACATTGCATATTGTTATCTTAGTTGTTGATTGTACAAGATACAGACATGATATTGTGTTAATGAACACTATTAGAACAAATGTTTCTATTCATTGAATTATGAGAATGTAGCTGCATATCTATCCTAAATATTTTGAATATACATATACAAAATGGTCATTCAGTTCTATATATTTCTTTTGCTTAGTTTTGTCAGAGATGGTTATTCCATTGTCATTTAAATATTGCAGAAGAGTGAATTCAGCCAAATACTCCAATTTAATTCGGTAGTCAATAATAGTAGTGAGTTTTCCATAAGACTTGCAAGGTCACAATATGTTAACTAGAGTCTTTTACAGCTCAGCATATTAATATGGATTTACATTTTCTACTTCATTTTTATACTAGTCTGCTGGATTGCTAAGAAGCAAATAAAGGAAGATATGTATAAGAAAAAAATGTAAATTTTATATCTGATAAGGTCAGTCAAATCCCCTCAGGATTTATCCTGAAACCCTGTACAGCACTTTGTAAATTCTTTGTCAGTGTCAGCCATGTGGAAGAGTCACTGAAATAGCTTGACCAAATTGCTCTCTGTGAAAGCCAAAATGATGGAGGTCTTGCAGCCCTTCTTTTTCTCTAATTTTTGATTCCAAACTGAGGTTGTTAACACTCCAGAAGTGAAGCTTATTATTCTTAACCTACAACGTAGGCAGTTGAGCTTAACCTCACTATCTGTCTAAATATCAATCACCTTAAGCAAAGCATGGAACAGAATATTTTCCACCAAGTATTGATATGGTAAACTTCAGCTCCCTACAGAATATGAAAAAAAAAATTAAAACATAGGAAAAATGTACATATTTTTACACAGAAATTTAGAAATCTAACCATATGCACATTTTTAGCAGGACACTCTCGTGACTTTTTTTCTTGAGTCTTCTTTATTATCAATTTTTTAAAACAAACATTTACTTGAGAGACACTATCACAGTAATTAGTATTTCATAACAAGTAGTACATATTTAGAATACCAGAATAACAGGCATTCCAAGCATGATTCTACTATTACCCAAATGCTATTCTCAGTGGAGTTGCTTAGTTCATAGGTATCAGCATATATAGTCATTCAGGGTGAGAATCCTACCAATTAACTGCTAGTTTCAAATAACTGCTGAATATTTTAAGGATCTTTGCCTTAACCATCTTGTATATAGAAATGTATGGTTTAGCCATTGTCATGTTTCCTAGTTTTTCTCCTTGCCCTCTCTTTGGTATCTTGTTTTTTTTTTTTTTTTTCAGAACCAGGGATTGAATTTCTCATGCCCTTGTGTTTGCCAGGGAAGCACTTATTCCACAGAGCCATCTCTGTGGCCTCTCTTCAATGTCTAATCCTGAAGTTTTCACTTTCCTTTTAATTGTGTTACACCTTTCTATTTGCATTCTTTCTTTGGAGTTCTTCACTAGGGAGACTATACAATATTCATACATGTGGGTCTAGTATATTTCACTTATGAGTATAACTTCAGGTGGTATCCACATTAATATAAGTGCTTCAATTTTATTCTCTTTAACAGAGTGATATACCATTGTATAAAAATACCATATCATTTTCATCCATTCCTCAGGTAGGTTCACATATAACACTATGATATGTTTCCTGTTCATCTGTGAATATTTCCAGTAGGGGGATATTTGGTTTCATTGGCACGTGCAGTCCTAGTTTTTTAAAGAGTCTCTACACTGATATCCATAATGGTTGCACTGGTCTACATTCCCACCAGCAGTGGAGAAGGGTTCCTTTTTTCCCCACAGCCTCTCCAACATTTGTGGTTAGTTGATATTTCTATGACAGCCATTCTCTCTCAGTTGAGATGGTATCTCAGTGTTATTTTCATTTGCATTTCATAGATGGCATATATTCATATATTTATTTGCTTCTTCAATTTCTTCCTCTGAAAATTTGTTTTCACCTTGGATGAACATTTCTGGTTTGATTCTTTAAATTTTGGGGTCCTAATGGTTTTTAGTTCTTTATATATTCTAAGTAGCAGACCTTTGTCTGAATCAAGATGTTTTCCAAATTTCTGTGTTGTCTTTTACTTTGTTGGTAATTTCTTTTGGCGTGCAAAAACGTCTCAATAAAAGTAGGTAATAGTTGTTAATTCTTTCAAGTGTTATATGTGCAATTTGATTTTTGTTCATGAATTCTTTGCCTACCCCTTATCTTCAAGAGTTCTTCCTATCTTCTCTCCAGAATATTTAGTCCTTCTGTTTTAATGCTTAGATCTTTAGTCCATTTTGACTTATCTTAGTGCATAGTGATAGACCTGAGTCAAGTTTCATTTTTTGGCATGTAGAGATCCAGTTTTTCTAGAGCCATTTGTTAAAGTGGCCATCTTTCTTCCAATAAGCATGTTCAGACCGTTTGTCAGAGAAGAGGTGGCCAAGAGTTTTTGGAGAAGCTTCTGAGTCTTCTGATCTATGCCACTGATACTCAGGTCTATTTTATTGCCAGTACCCTCCTGTATTTATAATAGTTGCTTTGTAGTGTAATTTCGAGTCAAGAATTGCAATTCATATGCCTTGTGTTTATTGCTCAGGATTGCCTTTGCTATTCTATGTCTTTTTCAGGTTCTAAATAAATTTAAGGAATGATTTCTCTAGGTCTGTAAAGGTATGGTGGTGGTAGTTTGATAGGGATTGCATTTTGGGAGTATGTCCATCTTCACAATGTTGGTTCTTCCTACAGGAGGAGGGAATATCTTTCCATTTTCTGAAATTCTCTATGATCTCTTTATACAGAGTAGTGTAAATTTCATTGAAAATATCATTTACTTCTTTAGTTACATTAGTACCAAGGTCTTTCATTTTCTGCGGTGCTATTTTAAAAGGTATTGTTTCTCTAATTTCCCTCTCAGTGTCTTTGCTATTTGTGTAGAATTGCTATTGACATTTGGGTATTGACTTTGTATCTTGCTATTATACTCAATTTGTGTGACAATTTTAGTAGCTTCTTGGAGGAGTTCTTTGATCTTCGAAGGAAAGTATAATGCCATCTGAAAATAATGATAATTTAACTTCTTCTTTGACTATTCTTTCTCCTTTAATTTTTCTCTCTTCTCTAATTGCTCTAGCTAATGATTCTGGAAGTATATTGAATAGGAGGGTTGATAGAGGACATCCTTGCCTTGTACCAGATCTGAGAGTAAAAGATTTCGGGTTTTCTCCATTTAGATTTATGTTAGTTAGATGGCTTTTATCAGATTGAATTACAGGCCATGGATTCAAAATTTCTGTAGGACTCTGAACATGAATGAATATTGGACTTTGTCAAAAGACTTTTCTGCATCAATTGTGATGACCATGTTGTTTTAAGAGTTGGCTTCATTGATATAGTGTATTACATTTATAGACTTGGGTATATTGAACCATCCTTGCATCCCTGGGATGAATCCTACCTGGTCATGGTATATAATCTTCTTAATGATTTGCTGTATTCTATTTTCTAGGATTTTTTGAGGACTTTTGCATCTATGTTGATGAGTAAGATTGACCTGTAGTTCTGTTTTTTGGTTGTGTCTTTCCCTGGTTTTGGAATCAGTATAAAACTTATCTCCTGGAATGATGCTGGAAGGATTGCTTCCTTTTCAATTTCATTAAAAAGTATGAAGAGAATAGCAATTATATCTTCCATAAATTTGTGGTAGAACTTAGCTGTGTATCCATCAGCTAAAAGTCCAGCATCTGGACTTTTCTTTGTCGGTAGTTATTTTATTACATTTCATATTTCTTTGGCTGTTATTGGGTTATTGATAATTGTTATATCTTCTTGGTTCAGTTCAGTAACTTTTACCTTTCTAGGAATCTGTTCATTTCTTCTGTATCTTCTATACTGTGAGAGTAAAGATTCTCAAAGTAACTATTGATAATCTTCTGAATTCCCACTGCGTCTGTTGTAATTATACACTATTCATTCATTATTGCTTATATTTGAATTTTTTCCATCCTCTTTTTGATGAAGATAGCTAGGGGCTTCTAAAATTTAATCTTTCAAAGAACCAGTTTGTTGATTCATTAATTGTTTGAACTGTTTTCTTTGCCTTGAATGAATTAATTTCTGCTCTAATCTTTATGATTCCTTCCCAACTTTGGGCTTTGAGTTGGGTTATTTAGATTTTCTTTTTGGAAGAACCAGAGAGTGAACTCAGGCCCTTGTGCTTGCCAGGGAAGTGTTTATTCTATTGAGCCATCTCTCCAGCCTCAAGTGTTTTCTACATGTTGAAAGTTTACTATTAGAGTGTTTATTTGTTCCTGTAATGTTTTGCTTAGTGTCAGTTCATGGTTATAAATTTCCCTCTGAGAACAGCTTTCATCGCATCCCATAAACTGTGAAAAGTCTTTCTTTAATATTCATTGAATTGTAGATATTGTTGAATTTCTTGTTTAATTTCATCTGTGACAAACTGGTTGTTGAATATGGTGTTGTTTAATTTAAATGTATTTAGGGTTTTTCTCATTTATTTTGTCATTTATTTCCAGTTTCATTGCACTGTGTTCAGATAACATGCATGAGATAATTTGTGTTTCTTTGCATACACTTAAGCAAGATGTGTGGACTACTATGTGGTCTATTTTATAAAATGACCCATATGCAGCTGTGGGTGGGTGAAGCACTCTTTATATGTCCACTATGTCCCTTTGTTCCAAACTCTGGTTGAATCCGGTTACTTCTTTGCAAATTATATATCTACTTTACATATCTTTCTAGGATAAGGTGTTGTTAATTTTTCCTACTAACATTGTGGTATTGAATATTATATATGCAAGTCCATTAAGATTTGTCATATATAGTGGTTTGCTCCTTTGCTTGGTGCATAAATATTTACGAATGTCTACTAATAAGTGAAATAAACCAGACCCACACATGCAAAAATCGTATAGTTTCCCTAGTTTAAGTAATCAAAAGAAGAAATACAGTAGAAATTTATAACACAACTAAAAGGAGTGTGAGAACTTGAGGACTGGACAGTGAGGAGATGGTAATGATTAAAGCTTGGAAACAGGACAGGGAAAAAGCCATACGTTTGTATGCACAAGAAAGACTAAGCAATAATCCCAAGAAACAAAAGCAGGATTTTGGAATTAGCAGTTAATTGGTAGGACTCTCACGCTGACTATCTATATGTGCTGATACCTGTAAAAAAAGCAACTGAACTGAAATTAGCATTGTGTAATAGAAAGGTCATGCTTGGAATGTCTGTCATTCTGTCCAGCTAATACATACTTTTTCTCATGACATACTATTTATTAACAAATTGTCTAACAAGTAAAAGTTTTTTTTTAAATGGGTAATAAATAAAAAAAGAGACACAAGAAAAAAATGTCACAGAACTATCCTACTACAATGCTGTATATGGTTAGATATCCAAATTTCTGTGTAAAAATATGTGTCTATTACCATTTTTAAATATTTTTCCCTCATATGTTGTAAGGACTTAAATTTCAATACATCAGTTCTTGATGGAAAATATCTGTTCCACGTTATACCCAAGATGTTTGATATTTGGACAGATAGCAAAGGTAAACCGAACTGCATATGTCACAGGATAATAATAACCATCTCTTCTGGAGAATTAACAACTTAAGTTTTCAGATCAAGAATTGGAGAAATGGAAGGGTCGCAAGATCAGCCAACATTTTGGCTCTAGCCTTTCAAGGTCAGTGAAGAATCAGGGCACAGGAGAACTTGCACTGTAACATCATGGAACACAGTTGTGCCCCAAATTTTCTGATGAAGGAAATTATGGAGTCACAGAGGAATATGATCAATGATCTATAGTGTGCCTGGGAAGAGTCACATGGAGAGAAAACTCTCACAGGCTTTCTCAGAGAGCAAACTGGTCAAGCAATGGCTGTGATTCATCCACATGGCTGACACTGACAAAGGATCTACAAAGTGCAGTACAGGGTTACAGGATAAATCCTGAGGGGACTTGACTGACTTTATCAGATAAAAAAGTTACATTTCTTGTTATGTAGGTCTTGCTTTATCTTGTCCAGTAGCCCAAAATAGAAGTGAGTTAACCTTAGAACTGGCAATGTCAGAAGTTGTTGACTTGAGCTTTTTACAGCTCACCATATCATTATGGCCTTACTTTTTGTACCTTGTTTTTATACTTTTTTGCTGCATGATAAAGACCAAGATAAAGCAAGATGTATATAATAAGCAATGTAACTTCTGTATCTGACAAAATCAGTAAAATCTCCTCAGGATTTATCTTGAAATCCTGTAGCACAGTTTGTATATCCTCTGTCAGTGTCAGCCATGTGTACAAGTCATGGCCATTGCTTGAAAAATTTGTTCTCTGTTCAAGCCTTAGAAAATGATTGCTCTCCATATGACTTGCCTTAGGTACACTCTATATTGTCCATCATTTTCCTTTGTGGCCCCATAATCTTGAATAGAAAATTTGGGACACATCTGAAATGTAGGATGTTACACTCCACATTCTCTTATGTTCTGAGTCCTCACTGACCTTGAATGGCTAGGCCAAAATGTTGGATATCCTTGTCTCCCTTCTTTTACTGAGGTTTGGTCTGCAAACTTAAGTTGTTAACACTCCAGAAGAGATTAGTGATATTATTACACTCTAAGAAGACAAATCCTAACAGACATGAAAAATCGAAAATCAAACACTACAGTCTTAAGGAGACTTTAGCGTGATAGGTCAAGCAGAAAAAAAATTAGCAAATAAATAGCAGAACTGAACACGAACTTGGAAAAAATGTGCTTAGTGAACCTATACAGAGTGCTCCACAAAACCACAGCTGAATACACATTGTTTTCAGCTGCACATGTTATATTTTCTAAGATAGACCACATAATAATCCATAGGTCATGCTTAAGTATATTCAAGAAAACAGAAATTATTCCATGCATGTTATCCTACCACAGTTCAATGAAACTGAAAATAAATGAGAAAAGAAACTAGAAAACTGCCATTAATAAAGTGAAAGTAAAAAAAAAAAACATCCTCCTCAGCAAAGTGTCACAGGAAATGAAAGAAGATATTAAACAATATCTACAATTCATTGAAAATCCAAACAAAATTTATCAGAATTCATGGGATGCAATGAAATCAATTCTTATAGGGAACTTTATAGCTGTAAATCACACATTAGGAAAACAGAGAGGGAACAAAAAACATCCTAATTCTGCAACTCAAACGCCTGGAAAAAGAAGTGAAAACCAAACTGAAAGCCCAAATATAAGAGGAAATTATAAGAATTACAGCAGAAATTAATTCAATCAAGACAAAGAAACAATTCAAAGAGTTAACAATCAAAAGCTGGCTCTTTCTAGCCAGAGACAGTGCGGCAGACTCTGCCATCCTCTTCGATCCCGCCCACACCTGCCCAGCCCCAGAGAATGGCCAGAGACAGTGCGGCCTATTCCAGCAGCATACTCGATCCTGCACACGCCGCCCAGTCAGAGACCAGCCTGAGACAGCGTCTGAATCCAGCGGCTTCCTGGATCGTGACCCAAGCTCTCCAGCGAGTGGGAATTTGCACGACTCACCAGGATTCCCAGGTCAGTGAGAGTGTGGTGAGTCTGAGGGAGAGCCACTGGCATCTTCCTTCGTGCACTACCCAAATCCCTGTCCCCAAACCCTCCAAGCCAGTGACTGGCCTGAAACCTCAGGACCCACTCACCAGTACCTGCACAGATCCCCTGCCCTAAAGACCACTGAGCGAGTGGGAATTTCCCCCACTCCCTGGCATCAAAGTTCAGTGAGTGTAGAACTCCAGGCCCGCTGTGCCAGAGAGACATTTCCTAGGGATTCCTTGACCCCCCCCCCGAGGCACAGTGAGCACTCTATGCCCACCGTACCAGAGAAACATTTCCCAGCGATTGCCGGTCCAACCCCAGCGCCCCAGACAAAGTGCAGGTCGGACTGCAGTGAAAACTCCAAGCCTGCCACGCTGGAGGGACATTTCTCAGCAAATCCCCAGTCCGATGCCATGGCCCGAAACCCAGCGCAGCCTGGCCTGTGAGTGAGGGTTCCAGGCCTGCCAGACCAGACGGACCTTTCCCAGCCTTCTTGGGTTACTGCCTGTAGACCCAGAACCAGCACATGCTGGCCAACCCAGTACAGCATACTCAGTGAATAAGATCATCCACTATCCTCTTGTGAGCCCAGAACACCCACCAAAGCCCAGGCCCGCCCACCTAGAGAGCAAACAGACTGACACAGGAGGGCTCACCCCAGCAATTTTCCAGATCCTCGCCAAAAAGCCAGCTAAGAAGGGGAAGTTTCATTACATGCTATGAATCCCAGTTCGGTTCATGCTCTCCTGAACAGGGAACCAACAGAGGGGAACCAAAGGAGCTGCAGTGAAAACACGAACTGAACACAACAGCTAGACCCAGGATAGGCATACCTGGAAAATATCAAACTTAATAGACTGGCACCTGAATATTGTAACAAGCAAAGGTTATAGCTGCACCGAAGCTCTACACCGAAGGTCAAGAGTCAGTGATATACAAAATGACAAAGAGAAGGGAAAAAATGCAATTCCAGACTTCGAGTCCAGCAGGAAGGGCAGAGGACACTAGCTCAGCTGCAATGAATGAATTAGCTGAGACAGTAGCAGAGGAACAACAGCAGAAACCTATAAAAGAAATAAAATGAGAAGTAATTTCCCCAATTAAAAAAGAAATATCTGAATACATAGTATGTGAAATAAAGAATGAATTCCAGAAACACTGGATGGAAAAACTATGCTCACCCTGAACAAGTGCAGAGAGCACTATTCCAGCTGAAATATATGAATTAACAGCATCTAAAGGAAAGAAACTACAGCAGAAAGACCATCAGAAACTCAAAGGAGAAATAGGTTCTGAAATTAAAAAAGAATTCTTTGAAAACAAAAAATTCTTTGAAGTCATAGCATCTGAAATATAGAAACAAGTCCAGAAATATACAGAGGAAACCCAACTTGGAAGAAACACTGCAGAAAAAGAACTAATAACTACCTCTAAAGAAGAAACGGATAAAAAAATTGAGGAGATCAGAATTATGATGGATTCCCTGAATGAGCAATACAAAAAAGAAATAGGACACAGGAAACACACTGAAAGAGATAGAGAAGAACTAAAAATAGCAATGACGAGCCTACAAAACCATTTGAGTGAAAGCGAAGACAGAACTTCAGATATTGATGATGCTAGAGCAGCTAGTGAAAAGGTGAGAAAGTATCTCTTAAAAACAACAACAATGCAGGAAAAAATAATCCATCACCTGCAAGACGATGCCAGGATGAACAATGTGAGAATAATTGGTATCAACAAGAATGGAGTCAATATAAATGACATAAAAAGAATATGGGGAGAAATAATTGCAGAAAACTTCCCTAATGTGAGGAAACAATCAACATTCAGGTCACCGAAGCATGCAGAATACAAAATAACTTCAACTGAAGTAGAAACACACAAAGACATATAACAGATAAGATCCCCAGAAATCCAACACAAAAATAATATACTGAAAGCTGCTAGAGAGAAGAAGGAGCTCACATTCAAAGGAAAACCCATCGGAATTACAACTGACTTCTCCACACAAAGAATGAATGCAAGCAGAGCATGGAACAGAGTTCTTCAAGTCCTACATGTAAATAAATTCCAGCCCAGACTACTATACACTGAAAAACTCTCTTTCAAGTTCGATGGAGAAATGAAATACTTCCCGGGAAAGAGCAACTAAAATATTTTATGATGACAAAGCCAGGCCTGCACAGGCTGCTGAGAGATATTCTAGAGAGAGACCACAATGACCAGAACTCCATGAATGACAATGGAAGGAAGCCACTAAACAAGACAGACAATTACACACATGGTACAAAGCAGTAAACAACAACAGGTAAATATCATGACAAACATAGGTCAGCACATTTCAATTATAACCATCAATGTAAATGGACTCAATTCTCCAATTAAGTGAAATAGACTGGCATAGAAGATTAGGAAACAAAATCCAACAATATGCTATATACAAGAAACACACTTAACTCAAAAGGACACTCATAGGCTCAAAGTCAAAGGATGGAAAACAATACTACATGCCCCAGCACCTCAGAAAAAAGGAGGAATAGCAATTCTGTTTTCAGACACTCTCAACTTCAAAGCAAGAATGATGAAACAACACAAAGAAGGCCACGATATACTGGTCAGGGTAAAAATTCAAGAGCAAGAAGTAACACTCATAAATATTTATGCACCAAACACAGGAGCACCAAACTATGTAAGACAAATCTTAAGGGACATGAAAAAATTAATGTCTAAGACCACAATCTTAACAGGAGACCTTAACACACCCTTATCTCAAAAAGATAGGTCAACCAAACAAAAAGCTAGCAAGGAAGCAGCAGAACTGAACCAGAGCTTGAAACAAATGGACCTGGTGGACATATACAGAGTGTTCCACCCAAACACAGCTGAATAAACAATTTTTCAGCGGCACATGGATAGTTTTCCAAAATAGTTCACATACTAGTCCAGAGGTCATGCCTAAGTATATGCACGAAAATAAAAATTATCCCATGCATACTATCTGACCACAGTGCAATGAAACTGGAAATAAATGACAAAAGAAACAAGAAAAACCCACTAATTTCATAGAAACTAAACAACACCCTACTCAGCAATCAATGGGTTGCAGAAGAAATTCAACAATATCTACAGTTCAATGAAAATTCAAGTACAACTTACCGGAATTTATGGGATGCGATGAAAGCGGTTCTTAAGGGAAGATCATAGCTATGAACTCAAACATTATGAATACAGAAAGGGTAGAAATTAGCACCTTAATGTTGAACCTCCGACAACTAGAAAAAGAAGAGCAAATGAAACCCATAGCACAAAGAGGGGAAGAAACCATAAAGATTAGAGCAGAAATTAATTCAATTGAGATGAAGAAAACAGTTCAAGGAATCCACAAATCAAAAAGTTATTTCTTTGAAAAACTAAAGTTGATAATGCTATTGCCAACCGCAACAAAAACAGGCAAAAGAAAATTCAAGTACAGGCGACAAGGCATGAAAAGGGTGAAATCTCCACACACCCAGTGGAAATTTAGAAGATTATAAATAGTCACTTTGAGAATCTTTACGCTCACAGAATAGAAGACACAGAAGAAATGGACAGCATCCTCGAGAGATACAAATTACCAAAACTAAATCAAGAAGATATAACAACTCTCAATAAGCCAATAACAGCCAATGAAATACGAAACATAATAAAAAGCCTCCCGACAAAGAAAAGTCCAGGTCCTGATGGATTCCCAGCTGAATTCTACAAGAAATTTATAGAAGATAAGATCCCAACAATCCACAAATTCTTCAATTAAGTTGAAAAGGAAACGGTCCTCCCAAAATCATTTCTGGATGCAAGTATAGCACTGTTTCCAAAACTAGGGAACAACACAACCAAAAAGGAGAGCTACACACCAATCTCCCTCATGAACATAGTTGCAAAAACACTCAAGAAAATCCTGGCAAATAGAATACAGAAAATCATCAAGACGATCATGAACCATGACTAGGTAAGATTCATCCCAGCCATGCAAGGATGGTTCAATATTCTAAAATCTATAAATGTAGTACACTATATTAATACACAGAAATGGAAAAAACACATGATCATCTCAATTGATGCAGAGAAAGCCTTTGACAAAATCCAACACTCATTCATGTTCAAGGTCCTATGGAAAATTGGAATAGATGGACTATCTTAAGTTGATAAAAGCCATCTATGACAACCCAAAAGCTCATATAATCCTAAATGGGGAAAAACTGAAATCTTTTACTCTTAAATCACGTACAAGATAAGGATGTCCTCTATCATCCCTTCTGTTCAATATAGTCAGAATTCTTAGCAACAGCCATTAGAAAAGGGGGAGAAATAAAGGGAATATGAATAGGCAAAGAAGGAGTTAAATTATCACTATTTGCAGATCACCTGATACTTTACTTGGAAGAACCCTAAAATTCCACCAAGAAACTACAAGAACTGATAGGGATATTCAGTAGCATAGCAGGATACAAAGTCAATACTCAAAAGTCAACATCATTCCTCTACACAGATAACAATCACACTGAAAGGGAAACAATGGAAACAATAACTTTTACAATACCACCGCGGAAAATGAAATACCTTGGGATTCACTTAACGAAGGAGGTCAAAGATCTTCTCATGGAAAATTACAACACCCTAAGAAAAGAGATTATATAGGATTTCAGAAAATGGAAAGATATTCTCTGCTCCTCGACAGGAAGAACCAACATTGTGAAAATGGCCATACTCCCAAAATTGCTGTACAGATGTAATGCAATCCCCATCAAACTGCCACTAACATACCTCCAAGACCTAGAGAAATCATTCCTAAAATTTATTTGGAAGCACAAACGACCTGGAACAGCAAATACAATGTTGGCCAATAAAGACAAGGCAGGAGGCAGCACAATTCCTGACTCGAAATTATACTATGAAGCCACAGTGGTAAAATCATCATGGTATTGGCAACAAAGTAGACCTGAGGATCAGTGGAATAGATTAGAAGATGCAGAGGCATCTACGAAAACACTCAGCCATCTTATCTTCGACAAAGGGGCTACACAAACTCACTGGAAGAAAGATAGCCTCTTCAACAAGTGGTGCTGGAAAACATGGCTTTCTACATGCTGAAAACTAAAACTTGACCCAGCTCTACCACCATGCACTAAGTTAAAGTCAAAATGGTTTAAAGATCTAAACGTTAAAACCGAAACACTCAATCTCCTGGAAGAGAAAGTAGGAGGAACTCTTGAAGACATAGGTATAGGTAAAGAGTTCATGAACAAACATATATTCTCACGGGAAGCACTTGACAGAATCAACAACTGGGATCAACTCTTCTTAAAGAGCTTCTGCAGGTCAAAAGAAATTGTCAATAGAGTGAAAGGACAACCCACATATTTTGAAAAAATCCTTAGTAATAAGCAATCAGACAGAGGACTACTGTCTAGAATATATAAAGAACTAAGATAAAGCAGGACCCTCAAATTTAAAGACCCAAATCAGAAATGGGCATCTGAGATGAATACACACTTCTCAGAGGACGAAATTAAAGAAGCCAATAAATATGTGAAAAAATGCTCCACATTGCTAGTCATCTGTGAAATGCAAATAAAATCAACCCTGAGATGCCATCTCACTCCAGAAAGAATGGCTATCATAAGGAAATCAATGAACAGCAAATGTTGGAGAGGTTGTGTTGCAAAGGGAACATGTCTTCAATGGTGGTGGGAATGTAGACTGGTACCACTATTTTGGAGGTCAGTTTGCAAACTGCTCTACAGAGTAGGACTAGAAATCCCATTCAAGCCAGCTCTCCCCCTACTGGGAATTTTCCTAAAAGAACTGAAAACATTGTATCATAATGATATATGTGTACTTATGTTTATAGCAGCACAATGTGTCATAGCAAAATCTTGGAAACAACCAAGATGTCCATCACATGAGGAATTATTGAAAAAGATGTGGTATTTCTATATAATGGAGCATTACTCAGCTGTTAAGCATGATATGTTTGAAGCATTTATACTGAACTGGATGCCACATAAACATATAAGTGAAATAAACCAGACACACACGTGTAAATATTGTATAGTCTCCTTAGTATGAGAAGTGAAAAGCAGAAATACAAATGGAAATGTACAACAACTAAAATCAATTGAGTCAGATAAGGCAAAGTGAATTGCATATGCTGCAGGATACTAATCAGCTTTTCTTCTGAGTGGTTAACAACCTAATTTCATAGATCAGAGTTGAAGAAATAGAAGAGCCACAAGGCCAGCCAACATTTTGGCCCTTGCCTTTCAAGGTCAGCAAAGACTCAGGACATAGGAGAACCGGTACTACAACATCATGAAACTCAGTTGAGCTCCAAATTTTCTGAACAAGGATATTATGGAGCCACAGAGGAAAGAGATCGAAGTTCTATAGTGTGCCTGGGGAGAGTCACATGGAGAAAAAACTTTCTTTCAGGCTCTCACAGAGAGCAAACTGGTCAAGCATTGGCTGTGACTCATCCACATGGATTACTCAGACAACGGATATACAGAATAAGGTGCAGGAGTACAAGAAAATCCCTGAGGGGACTACACTGACTCTTAGGAAATATAAAGTACATGTGTTGGTATATGAGTCTTGCTCTATCTAGTTCTTAACCATCCAACAGAAAAGTATAAAAGTGAAGTATACATTGAGGGGCCATAATATTAAGTTGAGCTGTAAATTGCTATGGTCAACAACTTGTTCGGATAATTTATTATTTTTGTGGAATACTGGCCTTTGTTGCATTGTGTTGTCGATTTCAAGCACCTAAGTTAGTTGAATGACAATGGAGTGCCCATCTCTGATAGGTTTAGAGCAAGGAAGGGGTATAGAATGGAAGAATCATGATATGTGTGTATGGACAGTACATTTGGGATTGATAACGCTGTGCTTCTACATTATTTTATGAGGGCAAGTTTTGCACTAATGGTGGTTGGGCAGGATATTATGTTGACTTCTACTACTATGGACAACAGCTAAGAAAATAACAAGGTAGAATGTATTATTGAATCTTTGATGTAAATCAGATATAAAAATTAAAATACACAAACAGCTACAGTCTCTTAATTTACTGATAAGAGACATATGGTATAATAATGTCTGTAAGTATAATATCATGTATACACCTTTTATGATGCCAAAACATTATGAAAATATTTTCCAGTGTATTAATTTATCAAATCCATCTTGTCAAGATATCTTAAAACTGTCTCATCAATATTAGTACTTCAATAAAACAAAAGTAAAGTTAAAAAAATGCTGGCTTGTATAGACAGTACAGTTGGCATAGATAATGCTGTGCTTCTACATAATTCTATGATAGGCAAGATCTGCACTAATGGTGGTTGGACAGGATATTATGTCGGCTTTTAGTGCTATGGTCATCCACTAGGTAAATAATTATTGAATTTTTGATATAATTCAGCTATAAAAAATCCTGTAAATATAATATCATGTATGCACCTTGTACAATACCAAAACGTTATGAAAACAGTTTGCAATGTATT
>PVKA01039500.1:0-19450 GCA_004027165.1 Ctenomys sociabilis
CCATCCTTGTTTCCTGGTTCCAGTGCCTGCTGGTGCAGACTGTCTAGCTCCCACCACTGACCTTTGGGCCTGCCTCGCACAGATCCTTGATAGAGAACTGCGTAAGACATTGTCCTGAGCTCTAGGCCTCCAGCTGGACTCGTAGGGGGCACTGCTATGGGCTCCAGGCCGTCAGCTGGATTCCTTGTGTCTCTAGTGTATGAACAGATCTCCTACATTCTTGGAGTTGACTCTTTGAGTGAGCATTATACAATACTATAAATGATGTGTCCTGTATTAAATCCTTTCCCTTGTAAACACTGACTGACTATAGCCATTACCATGACAAATTAAATTGTCTATATAAATGTGCTTCTGTTTCTAATGTTATACCTATTCTAGTCTGACCTGGTGCTTTATAGTAAGCCCTGTTATCTGATGATACCTACTTTGTGAAGTTATCTTGGCTATTCTGGAGCCTGTGTGTATTCATAGGGAATGTAGAATTGACTTGACTATTCTGTGAAAAAGCCCACTGAGACTGTATCAAATCTGTAGATCAATTTGAGTCATTGACATAGATTGGAGTTGTTCTATTTATTTAAATCTTTAATTCTCCTTGACAGTATTTGGTAATTTTATTGGTGTGTAAATTGTGCACATATTTCTTAGATTTCTTCCTAAATTGTTCATGGTTTTTGATGCTATGACAGTGAAATTATTCTCTTCTTAATTTTATTTTTCAGTTATTCATAGCTAGTATATAAAATTTGTTGTACATTTATAGTGTTCTGTGATCTAATTATTGATTTAATTAGCTTCATTAAAGCTTCATAGGATTTTTTGTGGTGTATCATGTGGAATGTGAATGAATGAAGGCTGCATGACCTTTTCTCACCTTAGTCTGGCTCCCTCCTACCCTTTCTTCCTGTGAGATAACTCAGCAGTCTAAAGCTCCTGCTTAGGCAAACTTAGGCAACTGCAGAGGCTGTGGTTTAATCCCTGGCACCACAGGCTGTGCCAGCCCTGCTCCCAGGACTGGCTGAGCCAGCCACAAAAAAAAAAAAAAAAAAGGGAGGTTTCCCCACAGTATTGACAAAAATAGTTGAGATGGTCATGCTTACCTTGCTCTTGATCTTATGGGGAAGACATTTGGTTTTTCTAAGCCTGAAATATGATGTTAGCTTTAGGTATATCATAGAAGCTAAGGAAATATCTGAGGGAGACACTTCCATGGAAACTGAATTGTGTCAAATCCTTTGCCTATGTCTATTGAGATGGTCATATGGATTTTATCTTTTTTCTGTTAATATGTTGAGATATAGATTGATTTTAAAGTATTAAATTAACCTCTTATTCCTGGGTGTGATTTGCTAATAATTGGAGCATCAGTTTGTAGCTTAATAATCTTAGAATGTCTTTAGTTTTGATAATTGCTAACATTGGTCTCCTAAAATGAACTGGGAAATGTTTCCTCTTCCTCTGTATTTTGAGAGAACTTGGCAGGATGGGTGGTGGTTTGTGTTTGATAAAATTTACTAGTGAAGGTGTGTACACTTGGAGTATTCAATTAGGTTTTCAGTTAGTTTAAATTTCTTTATTGATATAGGGTGTGGTGGTTTTAAATGTGACTTAACAGATATCATAAGCTGTTCAAATTTTGTTTTTCTTATGTCTTTTTTTGATAATATTTTTAAAGTTAGAGAATTTGTCTTTATCATCTAAGCTACAGATTTTGAGTAAATGTAATCCTATATTTGTAGGAAAATATTCCTATATTTTCCTTTTAATGTGTGTAGGGTTTTTAATGACTGTTACTGTTTTATTTCTAATAATAATCTTCTGTATACTTTAATCAGTCTCATGGAAGATTTACCAATTTTGCCAGGCTTTTCAAATAATAACTTGTGGTCCCAGGGTGCTCAGCAGCACAAGCGCCTGCCTGGCAAGTGCATGGTCCTGAGTTCAAGTCCTAGTGCAAACTAATAAAAATAAACTTCAATAATGTTTGATTGTGTTTATTTTCTTTAGTTTTGATTGGATTATATCTTTTTCTTATTTGAGGCAAATTTGCTTTTTATGTGTCCTTCACTTCCAGACTTCCTAAAATGTGCTTTAGTTATTCTGTCTGTGTATATGTCTTTCTTTCAAACCATGGTTTGAAAGTACTTGCAATGATCTACCTCTAAATGGGAAAAAATCTTGTCTGGACTCACAGTTATGTATGTATTTGACACAGGATGTCGATATGGCCCAAAGTTTTAATGGCTTCTGTCTAGGTCCGTGGCCTTGTTGTTTTGGGCCAGTGCAATGCGGCAGGGCAAAACTGCTTCTCTCAGGGCCAAAGGAGGAAAAGCCTTGCTGCTGCAGCCCTGGTCCTGCTTCCTGGCATTTTCTCTCACCTGGTGGGGCCCAGCTCTGTGCCAAGCCTTCAGCATGTGGCCTTTGGCAGATGTCCCCAGTCCACACCATAGCCAGGTAGAGCAGAGTTGGTTGGCTTCGGCCCTTCTTTGTCTTGGTGAGCACTTACTAGAGTCACTGGCTTCCCTGGGGCTCGGCCTCAGCGCTGCCACATATTCTGATGTGGTGAATTTTCCTTATCATTCACTTCAAATAGTTTAAAGTTCGTCATCATTTTTTCTTGGATTCATTTGTTATCCTAAAAGGTGTATTTAAATTTCCAGATGTTTAGGAACATTCCTAAATATTGCTAGTTATCAATTTCTGACCAATATTATAATTAGAAGCATACTCACACTTTTCAGCCTTTTAGAAACTACTGAAAGTTATTGGATTCAGTCTGTTTTGGTAAAAGTTCTATGTGCACTTGGATTTTGTTCTGCGCTTCTTCAGTGTCAGGTTCTACAAAAGCCTCACAGGCCAATGTGGCTGTGTGGTTGTTCAGATCTCTCTTGTGCTCGTTTTCTGTCTAGCTTGTGAAAATATGATTGAGAATGTATTTATGTCTTCTTTTACTTAGGCTGATTTTACTTTATATAATGTGAAACATTTGTATTAGGTGAACCATTTTCCTTATGCACTTGACTGTTAGCATGAAGTAGTCTACTTTGTCCCTCGTAATACCTTTTCTCCCTGTGCTTTACTTTGTATGATAACATTATAGCTACTCCTGTTTTATAAAACTGCAAAAATGGAGTAGAAAGTTTGTGAATGCTAATACGAGTTTCATTCTAAGGAGGCAACAGGCAGGGAAACAGGAGCCAGAGGGGCTAATCTGAGGCACGTGGTGCAGCAAGAAGTAGGGCCCAAAGCATACATGTTGGGATTGGTTCTCTGTGAAGGGAGTGGATCCTCTCCTAGGAGGCAAGAGGGGAAGAGAGTCTGGCTTGAGATACATGTGGATTTTTATAATTGGCCAACCCTAAAGTCTTTATTTATTTATTTATTTTTTCCTAAAGTCTTTATTTATTTATTTTTTTTAGAAAATAAGCAGTTTCCATTTTAATAACAAAGGGTCCATGATAATTTCAGTTGAAGGATGACACAAGACTGATTGGATAGTAATGTAAAGTAAAATTCATTTCAAGATAATAAAGCATTTTATAATATAAAAATAAGCCTTTTAATTAAAAAGAGTATGCGAGCGGTCCAGGATATACCCACAAAACAATATTAAAGTACAAAGGCAGGGCAACATCTGGACACAATTCCACAAGCCACAGGGTTCCTAAGTCTCATGGGAAGTTGGATACACAATTTTTTAGTTTTAAATAATGTAGCTGATCTTGTTTTCAGGTAAGACACATCTGAAGGGAAGCTGCGGAAACTCTTCGGAAACTCTTCGCAACTTGGGGGTTCTCTGGAAGTGATGTGCCCTCTCTAGGTGCTTGTGTATATGGGGAGGACACCCCCAGCAGAGAGTGGGGCTGCTATTTGGACAGGTGGTTGCCCAAACCCATTTCAAGGGATTTACATTTGTAGTCACACTGAGGTTTCAGAATTAAAACTGGAATCTTCCCTTGGCCCATTTCCATGTTCTAGCGATTCTCAGTATGGTTAAAATGCCCAGATTCCCCAGCAATACATCTCGAGCAAGGCTGAGTCGTGCTCCTTCCACTGTTATGAGGAACCGCTGAATTGGGCCTCCTTTGGCTTCCCTGTGGCCACGGTGTAGGGGTGCAATCTCTTGGTATAGGCTCTGTGTCCTCAGTGCTCCAGGACCCTAGGACCCCAGTGGTCACCTGAGGGCTGCCCTGTTCATATCCACTGGCTTCTGGTGCCCTGCAAACTCGTTTCACATCCCTGGAAACCAGTACTTCCTCTGGTTTCCGCCATCGCCACCGGCCCAGCAGCAGACTGTCCATGCGGCCACAAGTTTGAAACCGCTCTGCTTCTCATCCATCTGGAAGGCCTTCTAAAGTCTTTAAAATATATCAATGGGCACAGAATTTCTGGCACACTGAAGACCACTGATCAAATCAGTTGTGGGCTCACTTTTCAGATTATTATGCTTAATCTCTTAATAATACTTTGGCTATGTGAATATTTTCAGGTTCAGGAATTGTGGTCCTTTTGTTAGTGTCCTGAAAAAAATCTATATTGTCTATAGTCTGATTTTCTGAAATGGTCAGCAGATTGAACCTATTGTTCAGTGAGGATATTGAAATATAGCTCCCAAGATGCAGAATGCACTTTGCTGCAGATTAGTATGATGTGAAGGACTCTGAGGATAGGTACTATGTGGTACTACATATATAAAAACTTTAAACATAGATGATCTTTTATTTGAAAAGTTCTTTTTTTTGTCTTTTTAATTAATTTTATTGAGAAAAAATTGCAATGAGACAACTTCAAAACAGGTTGGTAGGAGAGTTATAACAATTAATACATTGCATATTGTTATCTTGTAGTAGTCATTCATAGCACAAGATGCAGACATGATATCCTGTCCAAACACTATTAGTACAAATCTTTCTTCTTATTGAATTAAGAGAAAGTAGCTATACACCTATCCTAACTATTTTGTATATACAGATACAAAATGGTCCTTCATTTATATCACCTTTTTTTGTTTAGTTTTCTCAGAGATGTGTATTCCATTGCCATTTAAATATTGTAGGTGCATGAACTCAGCAAAATATTCCATATAGTCCAGTAGTCCACAGTAATGGGTTATGCACAGGACTGGAACTGTCCGAATCTGTTGACTTGAGCCTTCCACAGCTCAGCATATTAACATGGCTTTCCTTTTCATAGCTCATTTCTATACTTTTCTGCTGGATGGTTAAGACCAAGATAAAGCAAGACCTATATAACAAGAAATGTAACTTTTATATCTGATAAGGTCAGTCAAGTCCTCTCAGGACTTATCCTGAAACCGTGTACCACACTTTGTATATCCTTTGTCAGTGTCAGCCATTGCTTGACGAATTTGCTATCTGTGAAAGCCTGAGAGAATGTTTTCTCTCCGTGTGGCTCTTTAGGCACATACTACATCATTGATCACATTCCTCTGTGGCTCCATAATGTCCTTGATCAGAAAATTTGGGACACAACTGAGTTACATGATGTTACAGTACAGGTTCTCCTATGTCCTTAGTCCTCACTGACCTTGAAAGAATAGGGCCAAAATGTTGGCTGTCCTTGCAGCCCTTCTTTTTCTCTAATGTTGTTCTGAAAACTTGGGTTGTTAACCCTCCAGAAGAGAAGCTTATTATTGCCCTACAAAATATAGTTGGTTTTAACCTCACTATGTGTCTGAATATCAAATATCTTAGGCATAACATGGAACATGTATTTTCCATCAAGTGTTGATATGTTAAACTTTAAGTCTCTATCGAATGTGGAAAAAGATTTTAAAAAATTTTAAAATATTAATAAAGTTACATATTTTTACACAGTAATTTAGAAATCTAACCATATATATCATTGTAGCAGGACAGTCCTGTGACATTTTTTTTTCTTATCTCTTTTTTTCATGTATTACCCTTTTTAAAAAACAAAACAAAACCAAACCAAACAAACAAACATTTATTTGAGATACAGTGTGGCCATAATTGGTATGTCGTGCATAGCAGTGCGCAGTCAGCAGATGCGAACGATGGGCCTTCCAAGCACAGACCTGCCACTGCACATTGTTATCTTTGGTGCAGTTGCTCAGGTCACAGTTACCAGCATATAGCATTAGTTATGGTGAGAAAATCCACTAAGTAACTCCTAACTTTGGCAACCTGCTGATGTTTCTCAGGATCATTGCCTTGCCCATCTTGTGTGTATAAATGTATGGCTTTGCCCCTGTCATGTTTCTTATCTTTTCTCCTTGCCCTCTTTTCATTGTCGAATTCTCAAGTTCTTACTTTCATTTTAATTGTGTTATACCTTTCTATTTGTATTTCATTTTTTGAGTTCTTATACTAGGGAGACTTTACAGTATTTACACATGGGGGTCTGGTTTATTTCACCTATATCTTCAAGTGGCATCCACTTAAATATGAAGTCTTCGAGTTTATCATTCTTTATGGCTGAGTAATACTCCATTGTATAAAAATACCACATCTATTTCATCCATTCTTCAGATGATGGGCATCTTGGTTGCTTCCAAGATTTGGCTATCACAAATTGTGCTGCTATAAACATAGGTGCACATATATCACCATGATACGACGTTTTTAGTTCCTCCGGGAAAATTCCCAGTAGGGGGATAGCTAGTTTGAATGGGATTTCCAGTCCTAGTTTTTTAAGGAGTCTTCACATAGATTTCCATAATGGTTGCACCAGTCTACATTCCCACCAGCAGTGAAGATGAGTTCCCTTTTCCCCACGGCCTCTCCAGAATTTGTTGTTGGTTGATTTCTTTATGATAGCCATTCTTTCTGGGGTGAGAAGGTATCTCAGTGTTATTTTAATTTGCATTTCACTAATGGCTAGTGATGTGGAGCATTTATTCTTATATTTATTCGCTTTATTTTCGTACTCTGAGAAGTGTGTGTTCATCTTGGATGCCCATTTCTGGATTGGGTCTTTAAATTTAGGGGCCCTGATGTATTTTAGTTCTTTATAAATTCTAGAGAGCAGACCTTGTCTGAGTGCTTATTAGTTAAGATTTTTTTGAAATTTGTGGGTTGTCTTTTTACTTTGTTGATAATTTCTTTTGACATGCAAAAACTTCTCAAAAGAGGAAGTGCCAGTTGTTAATTCTTTCACGTATTAACCTGTGTGATTTAATTTTTGTTTATGAACTCTTTGCTTACCTCTATGTCTTCAAGAGTTCCTCTTACTTTCTCTTCCAGGAGATTGAGTGTTTCTGTTTTAATGTTTAGATCTTTAATCCATTTTGACTTTAGCTTAGTGCATGGTGGTAGACCTGGGTCATTATTTTTTGGCATGTAGAAGGCCAGTTTTTCCAGCACCACTTGTTAAAGTTGCTGTCTTTCTTCCAGTAAGCGTGTTTGGCCCCTTTGTTGAAGATCAGGTGCCTCAGTGTGTTCTTCAAGGCTTCTGCATCTTCTAATCTATTCAATTGATCCTTAGGTGTATTTTGTTGCCAGTACCATGTTGATTTTATCACAGTAGCTTTGTAGTATAATTTCAGGTCAGGAATTGTAATGCCTCCTGTCTTGTCTCTGTTGTGCAGGATTGCCTTTGCTATTTCAAATAAATTTTAGGAATGATTTCTCTAGGTCTGGGAGGTGTGTTGGTGGTAGTTTAATAGGGACTGCATTAAATCTGTATAATAATTTTGGGAGTATGGCCATCTTCACGATGTTGGTTCTTTCTATCCAGGAGCAGAGAATATCTTTCCATATTCTGAAATCTTCTACAATCTCTTTTTTCAGAGTAGTGTAATTTTCCTTGAAAAGATTTTTGACTTTTTAGTTAGATAAATTCCAAGATATTTCGTTTTCTACAGTGCTATTGTAAAAAGTGTTATTTCTCTAATTTCCCTCTCAGTGTGTTTGTTATCTGTGTAGAGGAATGCTATTGACTTTTGAGTACTGACTTTGTGTGTTGCTATGCTACTGAATTTGTGTATCAATTCCTAGTAGGTTCTTGGTGGAGTTTTTTGGGTCTTCAAAGTAAAGTATCATGTCATCTGCAAATAATGATAATTTAACTTGTTCTTTACCTATTTTATTCCTTTTATTTCTCTGTCTTGTCTATTGGGTCTAGCTAATGATTCCAGAACTATATTGAATAGGAGGGATGATAGAGGACATCCTTGTCTTGTACCAGATCTGAGAGCAAAAGATATCAGTTTTTCCCCATTTAGAATATTATCCATTGGGTTGTCATAGATGGCTTTTGTGGAATGGAAGTAGAGGTCTTCTATTCCAATTTTCTGTAGGACTTTGAGCATGAATGAGTGTTGGACTTTGTCAAAAGCCTTTTCTGCATCAATTGAGATGATTATGTGGCTTTTAGATTTGGCTCTATTGATACGGTATATTACATTTATAAATTTGTGTATATTGAACAATCCTTGCATCCCTGGGATGAATCCTACCTAGTCATGGTGTATGATCTTCTTGATGATTTGCTGTATTCTGTTTGCTAGGATTTTATTCAGGATTTTTTACATCTATGTTCATGAGTGAGAATGGCCTATAGTTCTCTCTCTCTCTTTCTCTCTGTCTTTTTTTTGAATTATATATTTTTTTTAAATGAGCAGAATAGATTTATTGAGGGAAAGAAAGCTCCTGTCCAAGAGAGGGCCAGGAGGGGCCCTGAGCGGGTAGTTCCCCCTATAGTTCTCTTTTTTCCTTGCGTCTTTCCCTCCTTTTGGTGTCAGTATAATACTTGCCTCCAGGAATGATTTTGGGATTATTGCTTCCTTTTCAAGTTAATTGAAAAGTTTGAGGAGTATAGGGATTATATCTTCTATAAATTTCTTGTAGAATTCAGCTGTGAATCCATCAGGATCTGGAGGTTTCTTTGTCAGCAAGCTGTTTATTACATTTTGTATTTCATTGGCTTTTATTGGGTTATTGAGAGTTGTTTTATCTTCTTGATTCTGTTTTAGTAATTTGTACTTTCGAAGAATCTGTCCATTTCTTCTGTATCTTCTATTGTGTGAGAGTAAAGATTCTCAAAGTAGCTATTGATAATCTTCTGAATTTCCACTGGGTCTGTAGTGATTATACCCTTTTCATTCCTTATTGCTTGTATTTGGATTTTTTCTTTCTTCTTTTTGATGTGGATAGCTAGGGGCTTGTTGATTTTATTTAATCTTTCAAAGAACTAGCTTTTTGAGCCGGGCGTGGTGGCGCATGCCTGTAATCCCAGCACTGGGGAGGCTGAGGCAGGAGGATTGTTGTGAGTTCGAGACCAGCCTGAGCTACAAAGTGAGCTTAAGGCCAGCCTGAACTGCATAGTGAGACCCTGTCTCAAAAAGACAAAAAAAAAAAAAAAAAAAAAAAAAAAAAGAACTAGCTTTTTGATTTGTTAATTCTTTGAACTGTTTTCTTCATCTGAATTGAATTAATTTGTGCTCTAATTTTTATGATTTCCTCCCATCTTTTGGCTCTGGGTTTGGTTTGCTCTTTCTTTTCTAGATGTCGGAGGTGCAGCATTAGGGTGTTTATTGATCCCATTCTGTTTTCCTAATGTGTGAGTTCATAGCTCTAAATTTCTCTATGAGAACTGCTTTCGTCACATTCCCTAAATTCCAATAAGTTCTGGTTGAATTTTCATTGAATTGTAGATATTGTTGAATTTATTGTTTAATTTTGTCTGTGACCCATTGATTCCTCAGTTGGGTGTTGTTTAATTTTCATGTATTTAAGGGCTTTTTCTGTTTTCTTGTCTCATTTCTAATTTCATTGCACTGTGGTCAGATAATGTGCATGGGATAATTTTTGTTTTCTTGCATATACACATAAGCATGAGCTGTGGAGTAGTATGTGGTCTGTTTTAGAAAATGACTTATGTGCATCTGAAAAAAAGGTATATTCAGCTGTAGTTGTGTGGAATACTCAGTATATGTCCACTAAGTCCATTTGTTCCAAGCTCTGGTTCAGTTCTGCTACTTCCTTGCTAATTTTTTGTTTGGTCGACCTGTTTTGGGATAAAGGGTGTTAAGGTCTCTCTTAAGCCACAAGCTTCCCAGGCTCAGTGGCAGCCAAGCGGCCCCTGCAGGAGGACCGCCTCCTCCCAGCAGAGGTCAAGGCCAAGACCTACATCCAGACTGAACTGCCATTCAAGGCAAAGACCCTCCATGAGAAGACCTCCCACTCCTCCACCGAGGCCTGCTGTGAGCTCTGTGGCCTTTACTTTGAGAACTGCAAAGCCCTGGCCAGCCATGCACGGGCTCACCTGTGGCAGTTCGGTGTGCCTGAGTGGTGTGTCAATGGCTCACCCATCGAGACACTAAGCAAGTGGATCAAGCACCGGCCCCAGAAGGTGGGCGCCTGCCGAAGCTACATCCAGGGTAGTCGCCCCTTCACCAAGAAGTTCCGCAGCACTGGCCATGGCCGTGACAGTGACCGATGGCCACCCCTAGAGCTGCACCTGGGGGTCTGTCCTTCATTGGCTGCAGTGTTGGTCGGGAGCTGGGACCTGAGGCTGGCCGGGCAGCTGATGGTGGCGAGCGGCCTCTGGCAGCCAGCCCACCAGGCACTGTGGAGGCTGAGCAGCACCAGCGGCAGAATATCAACAAATTTGAGCGCCGACAAGCCCACCCCCCAGACACCTCCACAGCCCCGGGCAGTGAAGAGGCCAATGATCTGCATCTTAAGCTGGAAGAGGTGCGGCAACCCCCATCCCGTATCCGGCCAGTCCCCTCCTTGGTGCCTCGGCACCCCAGACATCACTCGTCAAATTCATTGGCAACATATACACCCTCAAGTTCAGGTTCTGTGAAGTGGAGTTCCAGGGCCCCCTCTCCATCCAGGAAGAGTGGGTACGGCACTTACAGTGGCACATCCTGGAGATGAATTTCTCTAAAGCAGATCCCCTGCCTGAGGAGCTCCCAGTCCCACAGGCACAGACAGCTTCGGCAGAGGCGCCCTAACACAGAAGCATTCCAGATCTCTCCTCGTGCCACCTGTGCATTTCTCCTCTGTGTCTTCTTCCGTGTCTTTCCCTTTCTTTTCTGTTTCCAAAGGAGCAAGCCAAAACCTCAAACTGGTAGCCCTTAGGGGCCGGGCACACTGAAGGACTCTGGGGCCACAGGGTGTCTTCCCCCAGTCCATGCTCCCTGATCCAGCAGGGGCTGCAGCCAAGTCCGTGGTGGCAGCTGATCTGGTCACAGGAAGATAGCACCCTCCTGTGTCCCGCAGCCAGGCAGGCCTATGTCTGCCATCCGTGGCCATTTGCAGAGACCCAAAGACCCCTGTTCTGGTCCCCTTTTGCTCCCATACATATTGTCTCATACACGCATATGCAAACACACACCCTCGCACACATACACACATGTACCTTGTGACACCCAGGATCTACCCCAGACCCTCAGTTCCCACATTGAACAACCACATCACGCCACAGTGCTTGCTCAGGGGAAGCCTTGCTCCCTCTGCCGGCCTGAAGGGCCTGGGAGCCCCGACTGAGCCCACAATGCCACGGAAATCTTTGTTGGCTGCCCCCCAAAGGGGCCGTCCTAGCTTCGAAGAGCTGACAGCTGACAGCTGCCTCCTGCCCCCCCCCCCCCCAGTCTCAGGGGCTTTGGGGCCAGGAGTGTGGTGGTGGGGTGGGACTCTTCTCCCCTGCCCCTGCCTCCCTCCCCTTTTTCACTTACTGCTTTCTATGTATAGCTCCCTAGACCTTTCACTTTTTAAAAATGCATTTTGTGTAGAGAAGAAGGAATGTGGATCTTTTTATTTTGCAATCCTAGGCCAGCTAGATAATGGGAGCAGATTGACCTTTTAACTTTTTTCAGTGGCCACTTTTTGGTTATCAATGTATCTAGAAGTATGTAAATTAGATTAAATTTCTCTTTTTTGATGGAAACATCAAAAAAAAAAAGATTGTGGTATTGGGTATTAATTCGATTTTTCATATTCATTAAAATTTGTCTTATATAGTTGCGTGCTCCCATGTTTGGTGTGTATGCATTTATGAGTGTTACTTCTTGTTGAATTTTTCCCCTACCATGATATAGTGGCCTTCTTTATTTCGTTTGAGCATTCTTGGTTTGAATTTCAGACTGTCTGAGAACAGGATTGCTACCCCTTCTTTTTTCTGAGGTGCCGGGGCATGTAGTATTGTTTTCCATCCTTTGATTTTCAGCCTATGAATGTCTTTTTGAGGTAAATGTGTTTCTTGTATACGGCGTATTGTTGGGTTTTGTTTCCTAATCTACAGTTCCAGTCTATTTCTCTTAATTGGTGAATTGAGTCCATTTTCATTGATGGTTATAATTGAGATGTATTGATTTACATTTCACATGTGATTTACCTGCTATTGTTTGCTCCTTTTTGTTCTGTGTTTTATTGTTTGCCCTATTTAGTGGGTTCCTTCCTTTCTTGTTCATGGTGTTCTGATCATTTTTGTTCCTCTCTAGAACATTTTTCAGTAGTCTGTGAAGGGTTGGCTTTGTCATTGTGAAATTCTTTAGTTGTTCTTTGAGCACATTTAAGGAGACTTCAGTTTTGTTCTTACAGGAGAGTGTCAGTCTCTTCTCCTTCCTTCCTTGCTGTGATTGATACAGGCCATGCATGTGACCCCTTTTGGTTCTACAGATCTGATTCTCTGACTGTTTTGCAGAGTACTTTCCCAAGCAATCTCTTCTTCACCCTGGGGACTCTGAGAGACTAGGATGTAATGCTGGAGCTCCTAGCATCCACCTTGTGTCATTCATCTTTCTCTGTGAGGGGAGGGCTTTCATGCTAGAGGAGCTGACATCCAGGCAAGCTGAACTGAGACACATGTGTGCACACATGTGCACATACTGGCATGGAATCATAATTCCATAAATCAAGTCACTCAATCTAACCAGATTGATGGAATTATACTGAGAAGTTATTAAAAGAAGATACTATACTCAAGTTGGGTTTTAGACTTTTGCAGCAAAAAGAGGCATTAACAAATACATTGATTATGTTGTAGAGACTTAAGTACTATGCAATAAAAAAATCAGGTTTGGTGCACACCTTTAATTCCAGAAACCCTGGAGATTGAAGCAGAAAGACTTCTAAATTTGCCACTAGCCAGGACAATTAGCAAGCCCCTATTTCAAATCAAAACCAGAAAATAATAAAAAGCACTCCTAAGGCAATAAAGGTAAAAGTCAAAGAAAAGCAGTGTATATGTGTACTTATACATGTGTGTGTGTATGTTTGATAAATCTCAGCAGTTATTTCTTCCATCAGCTTTGTTTGGGTTGAAATTCAGTGTTTCTGTCTTTGCTAGAAATTCTTCCCTAGGGTTTACTCTTCCTTTTTTTTTTCTAGATTTTTCTCCCTTTTTACCTTTAAGAATATGTTCCTGAGTTCAGAAGTTGTTGTGATATTCTACTAAACTGTTGAATTCTGTTCCCTACCCCTTTGGTCATTTCTACCCAGATAGTTCTGGTTAAATTCTCCTGTTTTGTCAACTGGGTCTCTTGTAAGAGGAGGCATGCTTGCTTTTTGTTTTCCTTAGTGAATACCATGGCTGCTTTGTTGTACCAGAGTCTGGTTGGTGGTTAGTGGCAGAGCATGAACATGCATAGGAGAAGAGGGGAGAGGGCACATAGCAGAAGTACCCAGAGCTAGATTTCCATCCTGTGATCTCGTAAGATGTGTCTACAGGCCCAGAGCTGGCCCTGCAGACTTCTGCATCCTGCTCTCCTGCAGTCTAAGCCAGGCCTGCACAGTGGAGAACTTCTTGGCAGAGAAGCATCATTTTGTCTTGTCTTTTCTTTTTAACAATTACATTTGCTTGGCATTTTGGTACATGCCTGAAATCCCAGCACTTGGGAAGCTGAGGCAGCCTGGGGTGCAAAATGAGTTCAATGCCAGCCCTAACAGAACAGTGAAACCCTGTCTCAAAAAACAAACAAACAACCAATAGTTAAATCCAACCATTCCCAAAAGGAATTAAATAGAGCCTTCCTTACTGGGTTCACAGAGGAATACAAAGAGATACAATCCTAGCTCTTGGGAGGCTGAAAACAGGAAGATCACTACGAGTCCGATCTGTGTAGTGAGACTCTGTAGGCTCTGTACTACATACATTAAAAAAAAAAAAAAAAAAAAGTGGTAGTAGACTCTTTAGGAAAGAGAAACTCGGAGGACTTATGAATAAGAGAGTAATATATCCTGAATTTTTATTTCTAGGGATTTATAAGACAGTCCTGGGCTATTTGCGGAGAGAGAAACTGTGTAAAAAGATCAGTGAAGATTTGGGTACAGTATGTTAGGAATGGAAGTGTGGTTGTAAGATTGTGATCATAAATGGCCCAGAAGAAAGGGATAGTGGTGCTGGAAGAAAGAAGATCAGGAAAGGAGAGCACTCCATCTGAAGGGTTAGGGTGGCTTCATGTTTTGGATTTGTTTAGGGGCTTAGGTATTGTCTGGAGCAGTGATGATGAACCTTTTAGAGCTCTCAGTGATACAGACAGCTTGCTCTTTCACTCATGCCATAGGTCTGCCACCACAGGCCTAGAGAATTCTGCACAGAAAGATGACAAGTTGGAGGTCAGTCTGGACAACTTAGTGAGACTCTGTATCCCTTACCTGACTCCCCCCCCACCCAAAAAAAAAAAAAAAAAAAGAGTGAAGAGAGTAAAAGGATTTGTCTCCTCCTCTTCCTCTTCCTTTTTCTGCCAGGCTGAAAGAAGCCACACAAAAAGCTGCCCAGCCAACATAGCTGAGGGGCAGGTGTTCCCTGAGTGGGAAGCAGCGTTCAGAGGCTTGGGGGAAAGGCTGATGGTGCAGCACTTGCTGTGCAGCCACGTTCAAGTCACTTAGTTTCCTGTTTTTAATCACCTGAGTGGTGGATGGAGGTGGCAGACTGCCAGCATTGTAGCAAGCTGTTGTCTAGCTCCACTCAGGAAATGTGTGTGGCATCATGTGATTCACAGAGCCATGGTTCACAGAGGCAGCACTGTGACTTCAGATGGGCAGTGGTCTTCTGAGCAGCCTGTCTGTGCTCTTGTGGCCCTTTTCTCAGGATGACAGTACCTCTGTGCTCAGCCATGCTTAGGTGACGAACTTGTCTGGGGGCTGCTGGGCCAGGGTCACTGTGTGAGGCAAGCAGGAATCTATGGCCTGATTCTGGCCACAGAAGGGTGTGAGAGGCTCTGGGGAGTTGGTCATTGGTAAAAATTGATTGTAGGGGAGAATTGGGGACATCCTTATTACATTAATTGGATAAACACCATTTTGGTCATGTGGCATTCATTAATATTCATTTATTTAACAAACACTGAACATCCATCATGTGTTAAGTATTAAGAGCTGGGTATATAACTGTGTACAGATGGAAGAACTCCCTGCTTTCAGGGAGCTTGCACTCCACGGGAGAGGACATAATAACCTCAAATAAAATAGTCGTAACAGGCTCCATAGGGGTTAAGTCCTGGAGGGGCAGAGAGGAGAAGCAGTGAAACACAGGACAAGGGGAAAAATTCACACAGAGTGGCCACCTGGAGGAAGTGACTTGAAGTGAGAGCTGAAGGGGGCAAGAGAACTGCTGATCCTGGGAACGCACTGTGTGCGCCCTGTACTTGGCCCTTGGAGGAAGAGCAAAGAGGTGGTGGAGAGAATCAGGGAGGTGAGGTTGGGAACCTGGGGACGGCTGTAAAGGTCAGGAGGCTCTGCATGGTCAGGAGTTTGGTTTAGCTCTGACTGACCCAGAAAGGCTGAGAGAGGCCTGAGTGAGAACAGAGATGATAACTTGTATGTCAGTGACTAGACTGGAGGGCAGGGAGAAAGGTGGGAGAGCTGCAAGAGGCTGCTTGTGCAGGCGAGAGATGATGGAGCACAACCAAGGAGGTGGTGGTGGAGGGAGAGCCGACAGAACGTCAGGCAGGGCCCCCTGTGGGAGGCTGCAAGGATGGGGTGTGGGGAGGGGGGAGCAGAGGGGAGCAGGCTTTTGGCCTGAGTAACCAGAAGAACAGAGATAGTTGGTTCTGTTCCTGCTACTGGATAAAATGTACTTGGAGATGAACTACCTTAGGCAAGCAGTTCCCAGCAGCACAGAGGTCTTTAAAATGACAGTGTCTATAGTCATGTTTTATAATGAAGAAGGCTCATTGGCAAGCTTTGTCCCCAGCACCCTGTGGAAATATCAATTGCTTTTCTTGGCTCCAAGGTATTTCCTGAGCAGTGTATTATACTTTGTCCCAAGTGTGCTGTTAAGGAATTTGAAAGTTTGCTAAAACATGTGTGGCAAGTGTGTGCTGTCACTTCAGCCCAGCAAGAGGAGCCAAGAAAAGGAAAGCTGCTCCTGACCCTCCTACCCCCGACATGCCTGAGGCCAAGTCAAAGGTCAGGTGGGACCAGGCCCATTCGGCCCTCAGCGGCCCTGTGGCCTGTGTCAGCAGGTGCCCTGACAGGCATAGAGAATCTTTTGGCAAAGCTCTGTTATGCCAAGTGGATAGCAGTGTGCTCCCCACCACCTGCAAGGACGATGTAGTGGAGGTTTTGTCTGAACAGAGTTTTCTATGCTACATTGAATGGATCTTTTTTTAAGATTTGAAATAGTCTCTAAAGATGGCCTTTGTGTTTAGGAAGAGACCTTAGTTTCATGCATGGGAATGCTGTGATATCACTGTTTAGGACTGAACTTAATTTTTTTTGGTTGTAAGGACTTTTTCTGTTTAATCCCCTGTTTTGAAATATAGTATATGAATTTTAAAAGGAAAGGAAGAAAAAGGTAACACATCAGTTTTGAGGTGATGAGTTCCTTCTCTGGATTCTGGTGAATTTTAGTGTTTGTTCGTAGACCTAATTTGCTGTTTCCCCCATTTCTGAGTAATGGAGGCTACTTCACAACTCTGAAAGATCAGGAAGTATCCTAGAAGCTGTTAACTGACTGAGGCTTTCTCTTCTTCATCTGGCCATTGTGACTTCTTGCTAAGACTGTTGTTTTAAATTGGGAAACAATGAACTTCATAATTACATTTAAAACTTGAGTAATATAAATGTGAATGTCTAGAATTACTTTAGAAAAAGGACATTCATTTCAGTGTTGTACATTTTTGCTCACATGCATTTATTTCTACTGCCTCTTACAGTGCTGGGCTTTAATTTTGATAACACACTCGTTGACTGTTTCCAGATACATGGTGTTAGTTGAGGAGATGCAGTAACATGTGACATCCTGTAGTCATACATGTTAATTAATTTGGGGCGTTTTGCTGCTTACTAGTTCTTTTCTTGTTTTTTTTTTTTTCTTTTTGTGTATACTTCCTTTATAGCTGATTCAAATCTTAGTCTTTTCAGGGCAAAATGAATCTATATTTACTGAGCTTGTTCTATGGGCCAGACATTGTTTTTGTTTTTTATTTTTGCTGTACCAGGATTGAACTCAGGACCTTGCACTTGCCAGGCAGGCTGGGGGCCAAACATTGTGGGAGAGTCTGGGAAATATAAAAAATGCATGTGGCCCACTCCCTGGTGGAAGAGAGAGGTGTGTAGTTAAGTAGGTGGGGAACAGCCTGGTGAGAGCCCTGAGATTCCAGTGGTCCAAGTACACTGCTGCAGAGAGGTGGAACAGAGCCACCACTGAAGGGCTAGTTCTGAAACTTGATTGTTTTCCAGGCAAAGAAAAGGTGCAGAGATTTTTGTGGACTGGATGTCACACATGTTCATTCAAGTTCATAGCCTGGATTTAGAATTCTAGACCCAAGTGCATGTGGCACGCCTGCCATTTAGTATCCTGGGGGCCACAATGTGTGGACCTGTGAGATTGAGAGAACTGTTTTCCAGGATGTTCATGGAGCAGCTCAGCGGCTGTGTGCAGAAATAGGGTGGGCTGTGCAGTGAGGGGGACAAGTCTCACTGAGCCCCTTATTGTTCATTTTGATGCTCATATTTGTAATTTGATTTTAATGTCTCCGCCTCCTTCATTCTTCCCATTGAGCCCCCCTGTATTTGACCCCCCCCTTTTGGTGGTACTGGGGTTCAAACTCTGGATTTTGTGCTTGCCAGGCAGGCACTTATGCTCTTTAGGGTTCTATTTTCAGGGGATGCCTGGCCCTAGGACTTTGGGATATGAGTTGTCTAATATTTCATGCTTATTAAGCTCCCAATTTGCTTATCTGTCTCCCCATTGCAGATAAGTCCCCAGTCTGGCCTTCGTCCTGCAGTTTCCAAGCTACCCCTGTGCTGCTGCCTGGATGCCCACATTGTCTTGGTTTTCCTGGGTTGAAGGCTGGTTTGTCTGCCTCATTGCACTGCCCTGACTTTATGTTACTTGAACTCTAACCCTTCCTTATTTTTTAGGATTTAAAAGGTTCCCTACTGAGTTGTGTATTATTTCATACGCTTCTTAGATGTTCCAGACCCATGAGTTAAGAATATTTTCATGTATTATCTCACTTCCCACAAGAGTGCTGGAGACTCACATCCTCATTTGAAAGATGACAAACGTGAGGTTTGGAGAGACAAAGCAGCACCCATGAGGCAGCAAAGGTGGGAGCTGGCCAGCCGTGGCTTAGCATCTGTGGAACTAGAGTGGGTGTTGCTCTTCCCTGCATTGCTACCCTCATGGTCAGTAGTGCTCAGTTGTGTGTGCTCAGGGCTCTCTGTAGCTGACTCCTTGCTTGATGCCTGGGCCTCTGCACCAGACTTGCCATCCCCAAAGGCCAGTTTACACCTTCTCATCTCTGCGCTGGCTCTTTCTCAGCTGAGACTGTGTTCCCTGTCAGGTCCTGAGGGCAGCAACAGGCCAGGCCCTTCTACATCACAGCCATCTCATACTCATGTTCCTGCTCTTAGCGTGTTGCTGAGGGCCTTGTCGTATTACTTCTGGGGTACCTCAAAGTAGCTTTTGTCCCTTATGTATGGGTTTGTAGTGATATCTTGTGGTTTTAACTCAGATTTCTCTGGTGTCACATGAGGCTGAATACCTTTCCATCTCTACTGTCCACTTGGCCTTTTTATTTTGTAAGGTACCTTTAAGTTTTTCCCTCACTTTAATTTTTCAAAGTTTTGTTTGTTTTTTGAGACATGATTTCACTGTGAAGTTCAGGCTGGCCTTGAACTCAGTATGTTGCTCAAGCTGACCTTGAACTTGTGGTGATCCTCCTGCCTCAGCCTCCTGATTCTTGATGTGTGTCGCTCCCCTGCGATCCAGTCACCTTCTGAAAACCCCACGTCTCAGTGTGGGAGGCTTTTGGGAGACATTTTAGACTATGCATAGCAGGGGCTATTTACTCACTGCTATGTTCTGAATGCTGAAGGAATAAATGAATATGGCAGTAAGCAGGAGTTTATCTTCCCTGTGACCTCTGTGATGTGGCTGTGACTGAACCTGGCTCTTAGCAGGTGCTCAGTCTCCTTAGAATAAATAACCAGAGACAGTAACCTGCAGCTAACATCTCCACATATAAAAATCTATCCATCTCCTGAGATATGGCCCAAATCTT